>JAUZST010078660.1:0-20851 GCA_034779995.1 Parotocinclus haroldoi | reverse complement strand
ACACACACACACACACACACACACACACACACACACACACACACACACACACACACACACACACACACACAATTCAATTCACATTTATTTATATAGCAGCTTTCCGAGCTTATATTATCTTAAAAGGCCAATCCCAAACAGAGCACGCCTAGGACGACAGTGGAAAGGAAAAACTCCTTCAAAGAAGAAGGAAGCAAATTTGAGAGGACCAAGCCTCAAAATGGACATCCTCCATGGGTGGCCTAGATGTTAATTAAGTAAATACTTATATTTATATATACTTTATAAGTAGATTAAAGCAATAGTAAAGTTAAGTGAATAATATAAGTTAAATAAATAATAACATTTAAGTTATTTATTTAAGTAATAAAATAGATTTTTAAACAAAATAGATTATAAAATAGTCCTCAGTGGGAGGTCCTTGGAGGCACATCGTGTCCTAGTAACTAACACACACACACACACACACACACACACACACACACAGTTTTTAGAAATGTGTTAAAGCGATTACTCTTTGATCTTTGCTAACTTCCTCTTACATACGTTGGAGGAAACAGTGGCTTACTGCCATGTCTGTATGTCACCTCTACTAAAACAGTAAAAGGGTCTGGATTTTGGAATTCAAGTCAGCCCAGGGCTTGGGAGAGGCCTGACAAAAAGGTCCAAACTAGCCTAACCTGTTGCAACCTGCAGATAGGAAAAGAAAAAGAACTGGAGACACAAAGGAAGAAAAAGTAGGGGAAAAATTGAAAGCAAGAACCTTTGCCTGTTTAATGAGTATGAAGGTAATGGGCAGTTAGGTGCCATCACTGGTGTTATTTATTGCCATCATTACTGTTTATATCGTTTATTTACACACCAATGCTATTGTTATATTTCATTGAATCGGAATATTGCTGATATTCATAGTATAGTGATATCATGATCAATTATTTCAAGATAGCCATTTATTGTGACGGAGCAGTGCCCTGTACAAGGTGTGTTTTTGCTCCAACTACAACTCAGAGCCCCCAACAGGTTTCTGAGAAAATTACAGAGCATCGTCTTTTAATAGCCAGTTCAGCAGCTACTTACAATAACAAGAAATACAAACATTTCATTGTTTCAACATTTCATTGTTTTCGCTAAGGTTATTTTAATTTTTACAGACTGTGAATAAAATCCTTAATACCCTAGGGGTATACAGTAGTCTCTCCCACACACACATGCACACAAACAAACATTGTTCGCAAACTTAGGGGATACCTAAAAAATTATATAATTAAATATTGCCTACTTTTTGGAGCTGTGTGTGTGTGCATATATATATATATATATATACACATACACACACATATATACATACAAACATACACACACAATTTAACTATAGGATGTATACATATGTATGTATACACACACACACACAGACACACACACACAGACACACACACACAGACACACAGACACAAAGTTCAAAACTCTTTTTAATAATGATAAAAACATGAAAACACAACCCATAACAGTGGATTTTAATTGGAACTTTTTGCAAATTGAGTGACATACTGACATAAAAAAAAAAACTATTAACTTTTTTTCCCCTTCAGGTTCCTTGAGCAATTTTTGTGAATTTGCAAAAAACTTGGTGAATGCAAAACCCACTACAGTCCCACAAAACTGCATAAGTTGGTCCATACAGCAAATATTAAAGCATGCTTACATTTTATTGTAACTGTAACTTAGAATTGCAGGTTACACAACGTCATTAACATTTCCAGTCCCTGATAAAAAGAAGGCTTATGGAAGAAGCAAACTTCCCATTAAAATCTAAATTTTACATTATGAATTTTATTCCATTGATTATCCATTTATTCTTAGGCATTAACGCATTAAAAGAAAACACAAAGTACCTTGATGCTCTGTAACAATTTGGTCAAGCCAATGAAACAAGAGTCAGTTCACAGGGCAGGGAAGGCACCTACTGCCTGGTATACTTCCTTTGCACCAGCGTGGCACTTTTGTGATAGAGACACTAAATATATCTCAGTGGAGAGAGAAGTGTGAATGTATCTATTACCCCTTCACACTGGCACATAGCACCTCAGGACTCCACAGCAATCGAGGCTGTCTCCTTCAGTCATCATTGTCAACCTCCACCACTTCACAGCAACACACTCCTTGTACTCAGAGTGACCTTCATTCTTCTAGATACCGGTTGCCCTTTACACAATGTAAATGCACTAGTGCACATTGCACGGTTATGCCAGATGACATGAATGTCAGTGGAGCAAAAAGCCCTATTTTTCTCTCACATTGAACAACTGCTAGTGCTTTTATGCAAACCAAAAAACGAATAAATGTTGCAGAATCATATATATATATATAACAGTTTCTGCACATCCAAAGTGTAAATCTCCCATTTGCACCACATCCGAAGACTGCTCTATTGGATTACGACCTGATGATTGTGGGGGCCATTTGAGTACAGTGAACTCGCAGTCATGTTCAAGAAAACATGATGAGATGATTTGAGCTGTGACTTGTGACAAACCAAACCAAGCACCAAAATGGAAAGAAGGCTGATTTAAGTGACTATAAACTCTGCATGGTTGTAGGTGTTAATCAGGCTGATCTGAGTATTTTAGACACTGCTGATCTATTGACACTTATGGCAGTCATCTCTAATGCTTACAGAGATTTGTCAGAAAAAGGAAAGTATCCAGTGGTAGCTCTCTGAGTGACTATGCCTTATTAATGCCCAGAGGAGAATGGCCAGACTGGCTTCAGATGATAGAATGGGAACACAAATAACCACTTGTTACACCCGGAGTTTGTAGAAGAGCATCTCTGAAAGCACAATACATCGAACCTTGAAGCAGAAGATCATTCCTGTCAGCTAAAACAGGCAACTGAAGCCACAATTTGCATATGCTCACCAATATTGCACAAAAGAAGATGAAGATGCCTACTCCGATGATTCTCAATTTCAGACGGTAGTGTCAGAATTTGGTGTAATCACGCTAGCATGGATTCATCCCGCTTTGTATCAGTGCTCCAGGCTTCTGCTGGTGGTGGTGTATATGCGCTTAGCATGCTTTGCGTCAATTAATAACAAGTGAGCATCGATTAAACACCAGTGTACCAGAGTACTGTTTCTGGCCATGTGCTTTCTTTTCTAACTGCAGTATACCATCTTCTAATGACTACTTCCAGCAGGGAAATGTGTCATGTCCCAAAGTCCAAATAATCTCAAACTTATTTCTTGAACGTGACTATCAGAGCTCACTGTACTCAAATGGGTCCCACAGTCACCAGATCTCAATCCAACAGAGCAGCTTCGGAATGTGGTGGAAATGTGAGATTTGAAAAATAAGCAGCAACTGCATGATGCCATCACACCAATATAAACCAAACTATCTCTGAAGAATGTTTCCAGCACTTTGTTGAATCTATGCCATGAAGAACTAGGAAGAACTTCGGCACTTCTGAAAGCATAACTGTCCAACTTGGTACTTGAAAGGTATACCCAATAAAGTGCCAGCTCTACTCCGTGCAACAGATATGAGAAGTTAATGCAAAAAACAGCAGACAGTCTGACTTTCAAAACAAATTTCACACCTAAACAGCTGTGATTTATCAAAAACTGCAAGGAAAGCTCAGCTTTGCCTAAAATGTCAAAAATGCAATGGTCAAATATGTACAGTTGTGTCACAGGTCCCATAACATGCTGCTTTTTTATGCTTTTATATAGGCCCTAGTGGTCCCATAATACTATACCTGAACTCTCTTTCCTGAAAGTCAGCTTTGGTACAGAATTAGAATCACTTTGAGCTAGTCCCACAGTGAGTCTTCCTTAGGATGTGCCATGTCTGTGTGTAGGTTTAAATGCGATCGGTGCCTAAAATTAATGTTGCTCGTAAAAGCTAAAGTTCAAATGGCAGCTCTTTAACTAAAGAGTGGGTGGGACTTTGGTGGGGGTTGACTGCTTAGGGGTGGTGCCCCTTAATGTGACCTAACAATTAGAGAGAAATCTAAATGACTCATACAAGCATTTGATTCTGACACCAAAATCTTTCAACTGGGTGACAGAAAATGGATGAGTGGGTTTTTTGATGCTTGGTGGGTCTAAAGGGCCAGTAGATACCCAAGTGGAAATACAAAAGCAGGCAACAAGCACATTTTTTCATTACGTCATTGCCCTTTTAACATTTCATTGACTAGAAATGTGTTAGAACACGTTCATCTGCGCGTTTGTTCAGAATTAGCTACTTATCCTAAAATGGTTCGATTTTGTTAACTTCTCAAACATCCCCCTTGTTTCAATGCCAAGAAATCATTTTCTTATACCTGCTTTGATCAATGCATTTGTCTGTAAAAGATGAGTATCCATTCACATCAATGAGCTAGCAGGGAACAGTTTTTTTGTTTGTTTTTTTTTTGCCTCGAAACTCGATGTTCATTGGATAAATGCCATGATTCTGTCCCGCCCCCGGACGCTCAGCGTCTCTGTGGATGAATGGAGCTGTGGCCGGGCCTTGGCTGGCATGGACGCTGAGCTTCCGCAGTATGATTTGAGGATCAGTCAAAAGGTTGAATCCTGTTTTGAATGACAGCTATTTTTATATTTACACCCTCATTATTATTGGGAGCTCAGTCTGTCTCTGCTGTCCATTGAGAAGACACTAGTCAATTCCCTAGTACAATAAGGTCATAGAGCATTTTACTGAAACTGAATGGAGGGCAGAATTTATGTTTAAATAAATTGATGCATTTTATGATGTACGCTGACAATGAGCTTCCCCTCTTTGAAAGACCAAAAGCCGCCACTGCATGTAGAGTAACATTCTGCCTTATCTATACATAGCACAGATTACAAAAAGCCAAGAGAACAATAATGTCTAATATTTTCCAAGCATGCATTTGTTATGAACAGGTTTTGTTAACACTAGAAATGTAGCTCCCATTTAGTTCATTTGTGAATACATGTTCATTTCTTCCTTGGACTCCTGACACACTGTTTGAATACTAATTTGGTTTTCCACTATGGAGCCAGCGATTTTTTTCCTGCATTTCTCTGTTAGCTTTATTCCAATAAACAAGAAAAAAACAGTACCGCAATACTTTTTAAAACACCAAACATTGTTCATATCTTTTTGGGTTGTGTGGGTTAGTGTTTTCGGTTTGTGTTGTTCCCTCCACAGTTATTAGAGTCAGAAAGAAAATGTATTTACTGATAACTGTTTTTAAAAGGGTCTTCGCAACTACTAGTTTTATCAAAGAGTTATCAGACAGCATAAGACGTCTTTACAATATACAAACTTGCACTCCGTTGACCATATAAACACACAAACCTCTCTCTCTCTCTCTCTCTCACTCTCTCACTCTCTCACACACACACACACACACACACACACACACACACACACACACACACACACGTTTGGACAAGTACTCTACTTGTAAGTCATTTGCACATTTGCAGCTGCAAACACACAAACACATCTCAGGCTCTCAGCGCACACACATAAAAAAACAAACACAAAGAGCTGCTATTACGACAGTAGTGCTTCCTCCTCCTCCAGGGACCAAACAGTCAGTTCCCATCTGCCATTTCTCACATGCTTGTGACAGAGATTAAATCTAATTGGCTGGTTAATTGTGATGATGGTGGAGGTGTTTATTATCTAGATATACATTTCTGACTGGCAAGTCCAAGGACGATGAGGAGGAAAGAAAATGCATTTGATCTTAACATTCAAATACACAACATTCAAAAAGTTGGATGTTTGCTTATGCACATCGCTTCTCAAAAGTAAGATGGTGAATAACAGCACAAATGTAAAAACCTTAAACACAAGTAACTGGAAACCATACCACTATAAAGCGTATACACATGAATTTAAAGAGTTAACATTGTAATGTAGAAAGCCTACACAATGGCACTCGTCTCTGTTTGACAGATGGCCTCCACACACATACGCCATACCATACGCTCAAGTACAGAGAGAAAACGTACACAAGCCTGACGCACAAGTCTGGCCATCACTTTAAACGAGAGCGCTTTAAAACAAAACACTCCCTCAAGACCAGCAGAAAAATGTGTTCTCACACTGCTAATTTCAAACACCAATTATAAACCGAATATGACATGAGCAGACACTACATGGGCATGTGGATGGCTGTGTCATGCAAACACGAGAAACACACCAGGTGGGGATGTTCTTAACTTGTGCGTGCAAAAGTTTAAAAAAAAAAACAAAAAAAAAAAACCGAAGTCATCAATAATCAAGTGCAATTTTCAGTCCACAAATGACTCAACTATGGAATAATTACACTTCCCATTAAAGCAACTGGGGAAATATCAATTTATACTCCAAATTTCAACCTTTTACACATATTACAAACAATATAAAATACTTGAATGATTATTATACTAGCATATGCCACTTCAATAATTTCTTACACCCCTGATTTTCCAGCAATCCTGCCAAAAATAACCAAGGAAATGTGCCATTTAAATTTCTGTGAAACCAGACGTTTTCTTATTTTATAAAACGTAAATATGAAGAGCATTTTCTTTTGATTTACAATAGGACAGGCATACAAGTAACTTCCCCAAGTCTCTAAATACATCAACCGTGTTAGAACGGTCCACACCAAGTCAAAACATGGGCTAACAAGCAACTGAGCACATGACCCTTAAGGCAGAGGGTTTTTGAGTTAATGACAGACCTCTGCTCTTAAACCCCAACTCCCGCCTCTGCTCATGGGCATGTAGCATTGATTGTCTGTTCAATGCTGTTGACACATTCCATGTGCCAAGCCTCTGCTCAGAACTCTAATCTATTGGATGAGAAAGCACTGCAGAGCGTGAGAGGAGGCGAGCAGAAGAAGTGAAACACCGCATTATAACAATACATTGCCATAACATTTGCCACAACAGAACATAATCAAGCGATTTAAATAGGAATCCGTTTTACTTTCGACCTTCGTCGACCTTCGACTTTCAGCCATTATAGTAAATCCGATGGACTTTTATACTGTGCCTAGCTGTAGCTAATAATACTGATCTAGATCAGTATTTTCCTAAAAGCTGCCATGCCCATGAATGTCACCTTAACTTGAAAGAAAAGCCCAAGGAATGCACTATTGAAATCAACTCGGAAGATGGGATTTTCCATTTTACTCTACACGAGGACACTGACGGTGGCGCACCTGCTTTAGCACACCTGCCTAAACTCATCAGCTCATTATCAGGCCCCTCACAGTCTGAGTCAGATATGTTAAGAGCTGCAAAAACATCACACGCTGCAGTAGCGTGGCCTCCAGGCTCCAGTGTTTTACACCCCTGCTGTGAAGAAACCATGAGCTGGGAACAAAAGTAAATAGGTTTCAACAGAAGTAGTGAGAATGTAATGATCTGAGGAATACGAATAGAGCCTTAGAAACAGCTGAGCAGCACCAAGATCTCTTACTAGTTACTTACTGAGTGTGGAAAACTGGGAGCACATGTCCAGACATGCTAACATCTCATAAATAGTGGAACGATGACAGTGCACTTTCTTTTTATCATCATAAAGGTAATTAAGAGGCCGAACCTACTCTCGATCAGACTTTAAATCTTTCTGTGCTACCACACAACTAGGAAAAGCATAGGTGAGGTGAGGATAAGCTTCAAACGTTACAGTCCAGTGTTATCACATTATTTATAACAATTTCGGTGGCGTGAGAGGCAAAGGAAAGTTGACATTTCAAAATTGGCTTACCATAGTATTATTTTGTTTTACAGTATATACAGTTTTGATTTACTTTTAGTTTTACTGCGAGTTTATGGAAACGTGGGGTTTCGACAAGAATTAATAAAGATTCAAAACTGCATATTCTAACAGTCATAGATTAAGGGATAACAAATGGTCTACAGATAAATCAAAAATAAATAAAAGCTATATATTAAAATGTCAAAAAAAAAAATGTTACACTGTTTCCTTTTTGACGTTCATTTTAGTCTAAAACTAAATGACAACGAGATTATGGGACTACTTGTCAGTGCATGCCAAAGTTCCAAATAAAGGAAGATGAAGTTCGTCATCGTGTGCTGTCAAAATTGAGATGAATCAACAGAGTTAAGATACATTCACATACTACAAAACTTTTGCAGTTATAGTTATGTTTTATCGTTCAGGTAATGATGTCTGTTATTGTAAACATTTCCGAAAAAATGTAGTGATGCGCATTACACTAAACGTTAGCCACAGCAACTATATAATTTATGTTAATAACATTAGCTACTTTAAAATAACAATAACATTATTAAGGCTAACAGAAATCCTGTATTCCGGTGTGGAAAAGAAATGTACAAAATTGCCAAACCCAAATTTAAGACACAATTATACACAGCAATTTCTAAGAAAAGAAACTATTAAAAAAATACTTTGATTCACCTCAATATAAGGTTTTAAAAAAGAAAAAGAAGATAATTTCTCAAACAAAGTAACTTGCTTTCAACATGAATAGGTGTTTTTTTTAACATAAATAACTTTGAAAATGCTTTTACTCGATTTCCTGTTTAATTAGAAAGTCTCAAGATTTGTTTGTGCCGTTTCCACTGCACTATTTTTTGAAAATTATTTAAGAACTGTCAGTCTCTGGGGAATAAGCTCAAACAACACAACTTAAAAGAACCTGAACTTGCAACAGGGTCAATTAAAGACAGTGGCTTTTCACTTGTTGCCACAGTAACAGCTCTTTCTGCAGTTGCTTGCTGAGATTTTTTTTATTCATCTTCTTCACTGTGTGAATCATGCTGTATTTTTCCACTTCTCTGTCCTTTGCTTATTTTTGTCAAGATCGGGTTCAGAAGTAAATAAGAGCAAGAACCAAAAAGGGAAAAAAAAAAGGTTAGTTGATGTAGGCGGCTAAGAGTATCTTTTCTGTTTAGTCACACTAACTTCTGGCTTTTGCAGTTGCCAAAACAACCCTGTTTTAGGCAGAGGCTGAAGGTTTTAAGAGAACAGCTGGACTGCTTTTAGACTACTCTGCTGTGTTCTTATGACAACAGTCCAACTGCTTACCAACCGGACTACCCTATTAGAGGACAACAAGACAATCTTATGACAAACACAGAAAACCAGCTATACATTATCATAATACTTATATGAGTATATTGGGCAGCACAAAGACACAAGGGTTAGCGTAGTAACCTCACAGCTAATACTCCCTGATCTCAGAATGTTCTCCCCAAGACTTTGTTAGTTCACTCAGGGTGCTCTGGGTCCAATTTCCAAAAGACGTGTGTTAGGTTGTCTGTTTTTTCAAGTGCCCAGAGTGTGAAACGTAAGCTCTTCTGTATGAGATCTGTGGTTTAGCAGATTTAACTGGTAAAATTGACACAGATTAACTGAATAAAACAAACAATCCCATTCACCCATTATCTTCTGATTAATCCACATGGGGTCATGGGCCAGCCGATGCTGACCTGGCAACTCTATTCGCAAGGGCAGGAACAACCCTAGATGGGGCACCAATCCATCGTAGGACACACACACACACACACACACACACACACACACACACACACACACACACACACACGCGGCCACTTTAAAGACACCAATTAACCTAGCATACATTTCTTTGGACTGTGTGAGGAAACCAGAGTACCTAGAGTAAAACCACATGACACGGGGAGGGCATGCCGACTCCACACAGAAAGGACCCTGGCGATCGAACCCGGGACTCTCTTGCTGTGAGGCAGCAGTGCTACCCACCGAGCCACCGTGCTAATTACGTACATATATAACACCTGAGACACAGCATAACAGGTGCAATGTAATTCAGTAAAGAGCAAGCAGAACAATAAGCAGAGTCTGATTTCACAATGCGATATTCGCTGGTTACATTTTTGCGCATAACATTAATGGGCTGGCAATTCAATGATAAAGGATATAGGATATATAAGTGAGCGGGGGGGGCAGAAGGCATTTACAGTCCCAGTGTTTTAAATCCAACAAGCTGAAATATTTTGCTTGGCCTTAGCCTCCCCATTAGCTTAGCATGTGTTCTCAAGCTCATGACTGGCACTGGCTGCCATTACAATTATCTTCCCTCCAAGGCTACCGCACCTCATTCCACTTTATATCCAGTAAGCAAACAATCCAGTCAGAGACAAAGGTGCTTTATCTTCTCATCTATAAACATCCATCATGAAGGCAGTCACACACAGTTTATATACTGATAAAGACATTCATACAAGCTGTGACACTGAAAGGCTCAGTGCTTCCCAGGATTAATCTAATTACGTCTTTTGTGCGCTTAGGAAGAAAGGGCATTAAAGCTGTACAGTAACCTTCAAGCGTCCCTGCTGACCGCTGAGACCCCCGATCTGGCACGGGCTTCACATCAAAGATGCTTTAATCCGACGACACATGGTGAGGGAGCAAGTTGAGACTTCATTTCTGTCTGCATTCATGCTTGGCCATTGTCCACCTAGAACTTTACCAGCTTATTTCAGACACGGATCGTCACGGGAGATCTGAGATTTACTGCCATGTCTGATACGAGGCCTGATACTGAAAAGTCTGGACACAAGTTGATATTCACAAAAAAACAAAACTAAACTACATTTCAAGGCAGGAAGCCACACTACACAGAGGAGAAATAAGGCAAAAAAAACCTGAGCCTTCCATAAACCTTTGCACCAACTGTTAATTTAATACTAAATAGCTTCAAGAGCTCTTTCGGCAGTCCCATTTCTCTAGCAAATTAAGAAGGCTATAGTCACGTAGGCAAAAATGGTAAGGGTTAGTGAAAACGGTGACACACGCCTTAAAAGAAGATAGTGAAGACAAAACCTTAAATTGTAAGCAAAAGCCTTCAAACATTAGAAAAGCCAAAATCATATAAGATTTAATAGCCAGAGTGAGGACTGGCTCCCACCTGGTGGGTGACTGATTGCTTTTGGGTTGTTACATTCACTGCCTGTGTTCAAACGCATGTCAGAAGCTACCGCTGCACAATTCAACTCCCACGAAGCAAAGAACCAAACCCGGAACAAAATATCACAAGAGTGTGATTAAACATATTCCAGTTGGACAGCAGCAGAAAAGAAAGACTAAAAGAGGAAACTTGGAAACTCAATGTTTAATATTCGTAAAGAGTAAATTCTACATCAAGGATGGCTGTTGTGCCAACAACACTGGTCCTTGCATTGGTTGAGCTGCAGCCTTTTTTTTTACTGGAACACCTAAAATCCTTCTGGAAAACTATTTTCAATCTACACACCTGCAGCACTGTGCAGAAATCTTAGGCCACCATTCGATTTTTTTTCTTTTACAAATACATCGTTTTTTCCTGGTTGTATTCTAACAAGATACCAACAAATTATATGATCAATATGCCATTGCTAAAACAATGGTATATCTAATGTGAAGGTGGACTATGACTCTTCACAGAGAAGCAAATAACTGAAGCTGCACCAAGAGATGATTGGTGGACCACAAGGATCTATGTTAGGTCACCTTTTTTCAGTTCCGCACTTCATTGGGAAAAAGTCACTCTATAATCAATCTCTTCTCATGACTGTTCGGATTATGCTCTACCTGTCCTTTACTTCAGAGGCTAAACATGGCCTTGGCAAACATTTCAGTTATAACAGCCTGGATGACAAATCACCATCACATTCTTTCTTTCTCCCTTTTGATTAATATGCTTCATATTTAGTGCTATTTATATGTCTAGTTATACGTTTCTGCATTACATGACATGTGAAAATATTTAATTAGGGGATATTTCAATTTGAAGGTTTTGTCAGTAGTATAGATCAGTGTGAATAAATACTCTTTGTTACCTAGGAACTACTAGCGATATTTCACAGTAGTGTCCTTTTTTTTTTCGTGCAAAATAGATTGGTGCATGAAGCAAGCTAAAAAATCCTGTAGGACGCTTTACCAGGAAGGTCAAGACGGAGTTAGTTTTGCATTCCAGCAAAACAGTAAACAAGTATGGTAGAAGGTCGCAGTGAACTCTGACAGCAATGAATCAGTAACATTTAGTGTTGTGTTTAATCTATGTTATTTTGACTGACAATGCAGCCTTCAATTCAGCACAACTAAGCTACTCATCACTACCAACCCAAAAGCTCATCCAATAAACCTTGGGTAATAATCAAATAACCAGCGGTAATAATCCCCATTTGGATTTTTCTAATTATACTAAAATGGTCATGATTATCATAAAAGTGTGTTTACTAATACGTCTGCCTCTTCGATACATTTTTCTACTTTAAAAAATAAATTGTAAAATTTCTTTAACAGATTTTTTTCTAGTTTTTGGTCCGCTCCAAAACCACAGCAATGGCAAAGGGTTCACCGCAGATGTAGCAGAAAATTTTTTGGCCGTGACTATTTACATTTTCTTAGCGTAATATGGGGTGCTGGCACAACACTTCAATATGTGCAACAAAACACACAGCACTTTATAACATTGTGAAAAATACGCTAACCCAGAGATATTTCAACAACAGGGTTCTAGCCAGCAACTGACAGGGAATTGCTACTCAAGTGTGGTCAATGGTTGCATGTGCTATGTGTCATTTTTGACACTGGCGATTTATCTGGGATCTTAAAAAAAACGAAAGAAGCTCTTGCTCTTCATAAACTATGAACAAAGCTTTATTTGTTACTACCGTTTCAAATTATGTAGAGAACCATTATATGCAAAGTACATGCACACATATTAAGCTCAAAACACAAGAAAGAAAAAATCTTTGTTGACCAGTGTTTCACATTGTGTTACATATGGTGACATTCGATGCCTGAGCATCCTGCCCATCATCAACACAGTTATGTTGCACATAGACGATACACTCAGCCAGGTTGCCTTGAACCATGATGGAGCCGGCTTTCGTCATCATGATACTTTAAGACACGCTCATGCTCGCGCTGCACAGCGTACCTCCTGGTTGTACTTTTTTTCCGTTTTGGGTGCGCTGACAGACAGCCCTGACTTTTGGCCTCTTGTGCTGAATGTACAGTATAAGATGACCTTAATAGAGGAAGTTGATACTGTATACTGTACTGTGCCCAGCTGGGTTAGTGCAAACTTTCGGGTGAGTACAACCTAACATGCTCATCTTATCAAAGTGCAGTTTGAGTTTGAACAGACAAAAAAAATCTCACCTGATTTTCATTCAGTTTTTTCATCCTGTTCTCAACCCTCCTTACTGTATGAAAAAAAACCTACTGTTCTGATAATCTAAAAACGTTCCAAACTATGTCCACGAAGTCCATTTTGGATATTGCAGCAAAGCCCTGACCGGAATTCATTATGACTATAGTATTCTGTTGTTCCTCAAACAGTTCCTCCTACGATTATCCTGCATTTGCTTCTGCTTTCTCTCATGTAATATTGGATGTAGAACCATCATCAATGGCTATTCACGGCAGGAATAGCTTTGATTTTCTTTGGATTTTGGGAAGAAACAGAAGTACCCAGAGTAAACCCACACAAACATGGGGAGGACATGCAACCCCACACAGACAGAAATCAAGGTCATACTGGGAGGCGACCACATTAACCACTTCAGCCACCGTCCCGTCCCTTATGTAACGAAATGCAGTTGTGTTACTGCCTGTTGCTTGTACCAATAGTTGCTTGGATTACTTAAGTCACTTGTACAAGACTGTTTGCTAAAATAATACTTAAAACAATACTTTAAATAAGTATTGAAAAATAAATGCGCTATTGGAACTACACATTATCAATAATATTAGTTATAATTTTAATACAGAATAGATAACTAGCCTTCAACAAGTCCTTATAAGATCGTATTTTTTCACGTGAACTTTTCCACAAATCCCAAAAGCAGTCAGTTCTCAACTCCACTGTGGTCACTGAGTCCACTCAGTTTTCATCACCCATCATTTAGTGGGTTTATGGATTTACACAATTGGTGCTGCTTTCACTACACATGTTCCTGTAACCGTTAACATTACCATTTTAATAATTAATGTTTGGAGGAGCATAAACACTACTACAGTCTCCTCTTTGAAACATGAGCTGCATCAGGAAAAAGACAAATCGGTTCTTCTACGGCGTCTGTGATGCAGAGAACACAGTGGTTTTGATACATGAAACCAGTTTCAAATATTAATGGGTAGTTAACATGAACACTCAGCATTTGAAATGTATACAATACTGTGAAAAACTGTTAGGTCAATATTACGTTGTTTTAACAAGGGTATATTGACTGGCAGCTTCTTCGGGATACCAAGTTGACCCTTGTGCAATTCAAAGGGGCTTGATCAGGAATAATCCTTTTGGATGAGTAGCAGCCAAGAAACCACTTTTCAAAAGACAAAAGTGGAAAAAGTGGAAAATAAGAGCTTTATGGTGCGTTTATTTGCTTTATTTAGAGTTGCCATCATCATCATCATCATCATCATCAGTGGCCATTTCAGCGACACACATCAGTCACATCGATACACAAGGTTCTCAAGTCTATTAATATGTTATACGCTCAAGCCAACGTCACAACGCTACAATTTGGCTTAAAACTAAAGACCATATGAAATCAACTCCATCATGTTTGACTGTATCTGCTGAACAGGTGGGTTGACTGTTATTGGACCCGTGATGAGTGATCAGCTGTCCTCTTCTCTGATGGAGTTACGGTTCAGTTTGCAACCTGACACTCATTTCCTGATCTGGCGTAAATGAGGAACAAGGGAGAATCCACATTTAATGTGAGAAAGGGACTCGGTGGTGGTGGAATCATGGCTTGGGCTAGCATCAGCATTGGTGGTCATACAAAGCTCCACATTATTAGAATCGCTGACCGGTATCAGATACCGAGATGAGGTCCTGCACTCTATAGTGGTACCCTATGCTGGAGCAAAACAACTTTCTTTTCATGGACGATAATGCAAAGCCCCATCATGCGCATTCCTTTAGCAACGCAAAGACTGGCCTTCACGTTCTCCAGAATCCTGAATCCCATTGAGCACACTTGGGATGTGCTGAGAAGACGTCTTGCAAACCACCCAATGCCTCCCAAAACACACTTCTTAAGCTAGAAGTTGCCCTAGAGCAAGAGTAGCAGAGGAACCCACGTGAATTGCTGGACAATCTGATCCTGTCCATGCCCCATCACTGTCAGTGTGTTTTGGCACTCAATGTGGGCCATCTCGTTCCGTTTAACATCTCGATCTGTTTCCCTTAATTTGTGTACTCAGACAACTGTCTTTGATTTTATTTGCTTTTCTGGTGATCTTGTTTAATGCAATACAAACAAATGCTTCTTTTTTAATCGCTTCACATTCATTTTCAAATATGCCCTAATTTTTGTAAACGATGTAGTATTCACTCCTACAAGCAAGGCAAGCTGCTTGGTCTTTTCATTCGGCCCCCCTTTCTCTGAGACCACAGCATATGCATCAAGCATCTCCTGAGGGAGGAACCAAACAGAACAGGAGGCTCTCGTATTTCTTGGCGCCAATCCTCTTCATTAATCACACAACCTCACCTGTAAACCTGTGCGTTAAATAAGGAACGTGACCTGATTTGCCATCGTTTAAGAAAATCTGAATATCACACGAAGAACAGTCTGATGCAGTACCACGTTCCCATCCTCAGAAAGTAAGCAGGGCTTAAGTACGAGAATTCTGACACATCGTACAAACATCGCAGCTTATTAGATAAAATGGTATGACCATGGGTGCTAGCATGTGGAGAAGTGACAGCTCTGATATAACGACTGTTCCTGCCCAAGCGCAAACAAACAGGGCGGTGCTCAGAAGAAAACACAAACACACACCCCCACACTGAGCGGCAATGTCTGGCTGCATTGTGTGGTGACGCAGGCATAAAGCACCACAAAAGAGCTGAACCTGACTGCAGTGACAGTGCTACCATTCATCAGCTAGAGCGCACCAGTCTGACAGTACCTCCCACCGTGCCTGTGTGCAGCAGTCAGAGAGAAGAGTGAATATTTATTCATTTGCATTCAACTCTATAAAACAAGCAAATCTGGCAGAGATGATAAGGGCTCCTTTCTTTTAGAGCTCTATGCATGAATGACGGATACTAAAAGGCGGTAAGACGAAAGAGGTAAAACTGTTGTTCAAACCTACTGCATGAGACTTAAGAAAAAAAAAAAAAAAAAAGAGCGGGATGATTAAGAACAACAGGGAGAAAGGGGCAAGGCAAGACACATTTGAGGCTTATATTTTATTAAAATACTAGCTGATGGATATTTGTATTATTTCGAATTATTTCTTTACAGTACAAAAATACTGTCTTTTAGACAGGCACCATTCAGATAGAACATCCGCATAACATTCTGTAAAACAGTTTATTTATGCTACTGTAACATAGTGCGTTTTCACAAGAATACTGCATGCAAACTATACATAAAGAGATACCACTGACAATACGAGTGAACACTACTATCCACACAACATCCCTAATGCCACTACACTTAATTTACGGAAGTTCACAATAATTTTTAAAAAATACACTAAAATACTGTAACGGCCCTGTCTAGGGGAAAGCCTTAAAACTTAAGAGGATGGTAAGATGGACCTAACAAGTTTTTTTGATGCCAAAAATGCACTGATAGACTATTATAAACACGGAAACAGAGACTCAACGAGTGAATTCAATCCAGTTTATATAGTTATAGTTTAAAGAGAATAGGCAGTTAGTGGGGGACAAACAAATGACTACTACTACTTACAATAGGACAGGCAAATACACTTATGAACACCATGTACAGTTTGTTACAAATAAGTAGCAGAAAGTTATCTACACAAAAACTTGTAGAAAACTCTTTAAACATGCCAACCAAGTTGGAGCATTGTCTAGCCCAAGGGATAGCTAACTAAGAAGCAAGAAAACAACTTGTAAAGTGCGGACACGCACAGGCGCACGCACACACATACACACACACACATACACACACACATACACACACACATACACACACACATACACACACACATACACATACACATACACATACACACACATACACATACACACACACACACACACGCACACACACACGCGTATATGAATAATGGCCTCTACTCTCTGCCCTGAGTTGACCAGCTGTTTATGCCTGCAACAACTGGATTTAAAAGGCAGATTTTTATTTTCTCTAATTATTTATTGGTTGTTAAAGTGAACTAATGTTGATCAGATGGTGTGCCTTTTGTATTATTAATTTAAACATTAAGTCACAAAGGGGCACAGTGAGTTCTGTAACCTGACTGCTATAGAGATCTGGCTTTCAGACTCAACCTGGCTGCTGCCTGTGTCCCTCCTGTCCCTCCTGTGTCTGTGTGGGTGTTCTCTGGCTACTCTGGTTTCCTCAAGACGTGCTAGTTCAGTTGCTTTCTGTAAAATGCACCTGTGCTGCCAGTTAGGATAAGTGAGTATGTAATTGTTGCTATATATTTATGCAATGTTCTTTATTTTTCTCTCTCTCTGTAGTTTATTACTGGCGTCTAAATTTTTGGTACACCACCCAATTAACCAGGAGGAGGTATCATCAGAGGGAACCACCCCAATATCAGAGGCGTGTCCGTCAATCCCACCGTCCGACTCCACAGGGTAAGACCAGCCACCATTTAGCATCCAGCCACCCAGCTGAAAACTGATACAATGTTTTTTTTTTTTTTTGGATGGATCGGTAAGTGTATGACATCTTGCCATCTGGTATCATATGACTGCGTGTGCACTATTTCTAGGTCACTGTGCCATCCGACAGCATCTCCGTCTAAATCCATTCCAATTCCAAGTTTCCGACCAGGGGAGGAAGACCATCGCAATCAGTTCGGCCAGAGAGACCGCTCTTCCTCAGCTCCCAACGTCCATATCAACACAATCGAACCAGTCAACATTGATGTAAGTGATCAAGCCCAACACGCTCTCATTGTTGTAGTTGAATATGGTCATGCGTCTGATATTCTAATAATCTCTTCGTCCTCAGGACTTGATTCGTGATCAAGGTTTACAAAGGTCTGATGGAGGTAAGTCTGTTTTTTACACTTGCACGAACACATTGATGCTAGTTCCTAGATGATTTTTTATTTTGTATCTTTGTTTCTGACTGTAGTTTTTAAAAGTGTAAGTCAGCTTTTCCATGCATTGTATCATAGATATGAATTTAGAAGAATACTAACTATTAGAGCCCTTGCACCCAGAGTTGGCAGGTGGGGATCGCGACCCTATGTAGAATATGCGGAAGATAATGGATGGATGGACAAACTATTAGACTCAAATGGATGGACCATATGACAGATTTAGGCCATGAACATGGGCCGAATAAAACATGCCCACGATCTGCCTAAACAGAGTGCTTGCGAAAACTCTCATACTTAACGTGTTTTATCACGTCATGGCATCCTAAGACTTTTTTAACAACCTGACACTACCATATTTGTTATTTCAGCATATATTATCAGACACGAACTCAAACCAGCAATAGCCAGTAACATCAGAGTGGGCCAACGTTAAGGGGACACCAACTGTCTTGTGTAAATTTACTGATGAAATGATGAACATATGGGTTTAATTGGGAAGAAACAAAAGAAATGTACGGATCACAAAAATATGGTTCTGATCACACAAATTAGTTTTGTGAGCAATGTCGATTACTTTCCTTTCGGATCTCAGATCGGTCAATTTACCAGTAAAGATTACTTATCACCAGTAGTAAGTAAGAAAAGATTGGCTTTCTTTTGTCACCGTTTTAGGTTATTAAACCAAAGCTTTTTTCAATTTAAGCTCTTAGATTCTCTCGGCTAAGGCAGCATTGATTTGAGACCTCAGTCAGTTGAACATGGTACACTGCTGTTTTCCCACACTTATCGCAATTAGTGTTTCTGATATTTCTCAAGTCAAGTCAGATTTATTTATTTAGGGCTTTTTCCAAGGGAACATTGTCTCTAAGCAGTTTTACTATTTTAGATTGTCTTCTAATATCTAGGGCCAATCCCAAATTGAGCAAGGTTAGGGCAACTATGGCAAGGAAAAACTCCCTAAATGTTATAAGGAAGAAAACCAAGACTCAAAAAGGCCCTTATGTCTCAAAACAGAGCCAAAGTTTTGAGAGCTTTTGAGTGTCCATTACCGCTAATGCCCCTGTGGATTGTGTCAAAACAATACTATGTGATGATCTGAAGGAGTAGGGCATTGTATAGCAGTACTGTAGAGCTAAGATGGAGAGAATTGTGTTTGTATCCAAGCGACAGCACAGCATTCTGTATAACGCTACAACTTCTTAAGCTGAGAATATGATGAATAAACAGCATTTTCTCTTTCATAGCTCTTTTTCGACTCCAGAAGCAGCAGTACAGCTAATAGTACACTTCTCCAATGCTCTGCCAACTGCAGCAAAGTGCACAACTGTTAACATCGCCAATCTTCTGCCTCCTTTAAATGTCAAGACAGTCGAGGTCAAAATAAATGGTCTAAACTTAACGGATAAGAGGTCATATCAGCTATGCCATTTAGTATAACGGTCTGGGCAAAGGGTGGCGGCAGCGTCACATGAACCTGATATCAAATGCTCTCATGCTTGCAACGGTCTGTCCAGCAAACCTGCATGAAAACCTGTATTTAGCTGTTCTGCTCTGGCAGAAGAGACATTTTTATTTTGGAATGGAAAATGTCCAATTAGGGCTATGCAGTTTGTCATATTGCACGTTGTCTTCCTTTCTTTCTTTCCCACTCCCTTTTGTGTTTCCGTTACTTATTATTAACACGACCACTGTACATTTTAGGTCCTACCACTGGGCTGTCTGCCACACCCCCTGCCTCCCTGCCTGGATCCCTGACCAATGTGAAGATGCCACAGAAGTCGCCGTGCCAACAGCGGGAGCGCAAGTCGTCCTCCTCATCCGAGGACCGCAATAAAATGGTAAGGAGATTGAACGAAACATCATGTTTAGCTCTGCATCAGGATCAATTTGATCTTGGCAGATTTCTAAAGCAAGTTGTATCTTGTCCCTTGTTATTTGCTTTATGTAGAAAGGTTCATGGACACCCATAAAATAAAACATAGTTATTAGTGTGAAGTTTGTTTCTCGCTTTTGCTGCTACAACAGCCATTGTTCTTCGGAAAAGGCTTCCCACTAGAGTTTTGAAAATGACTGTGTAGTTTGCTTCGGATCCTAAACAATAAGCTCACTTTTTGCATTCCAGTGCATTTCAAGTTGTCTGTTGGAGCTGAGGAAAGACTATTGACATATTTACTTGCTGGAAGGAGTAAACTGGATATTCAGTCCAGGAGAATCCAGAAATGGATGCTTTGTATTGTGCATGTTGCTCAGTTAATTAGGGGTGTTCACAAACTTTTGTCTTTGTATAATACTAAAATATACTAAATACACTGAAATGGTCCAAGTGACAAACTATTCAAGTAAGTTTTATTTATTTATTGATTTATTTTTATTTGATTTGATATTTTTTTTAAATTACAATGTTCCATGATAGAAAACGCTGGGCCGACGGGACTCCAGCGATGACTGGGAGATTCCAGAGGGTCAGATCACACTCGGTCAGCGGATAGGATCTGGCTCATTTGGAACGGTCTACAAAGGAAAGTGGCACGGTATGTCTGTTATATGTCTCAGAGGCCTCTTTTATTTTGGCCTCATCTTTCCATATATACTACTCACAATAATTAGAGGATACCCCAAAATACTCGTATGAAATGTTCCCTAATATTTGTGAGCAGTCTATAATTAGAATAGGTTATTTTTTTATTTACTGTCAGTGAGTGAAGTGGATTATGTCATGTACTAGCCCTCAAATATCCCTTTTTATACATTGGTGCTATGGGTAAATGTTATGAAATTTTTTATAT
>JAUZST010078649.1:0-20854 GCA_034779995.1 Parotocinclus haroldoi | reverse complement strand
GACACACACACACACATGGTTATAGATATATATATATATATATATATATATATATATATATATATATATAAAATACCAGTACTGAGATAATCTTGTGTTCGTGTTTGTGTTCTTTTGTTCTTAAACATTAGGTGTGTAATGGTGCACAGTGACTTGATGCATCATCTTTCTAAATGGATTTTAAATCCATGGTTTATCTAATACAAGTGCATTTTTGTCGCAAGTTATACTCACAGACATATATAGTGTTCTAAGAGAGAAGAGTTTCTTTTAAAACTAAAGTTTCTTGTGTTTAAATTATTATATAACAGTATAGAAAATAATTATATTACAGAATTTTATACTAGAAATTACATTTCTACATTTTAAAATCTGGTGTTTGTAGTATGTTTTCATTTGCAAGGGACTAAAGTTGCACTGTTATTAAATCTATACGTTGTTTATACTGCAGAAATAAGAAAGGAATGTCATTTGTACGCAAAATCAATAATCACAAATAGAGTTGAGCAGGGTCAATCATTACACCCCTATTAAACATTCTTACATTGACATATCATCCTTTTCTTGGGCAGTATGCTCACGTTTTTTTTTAATCACTTTAAAGATATCCAGAAGGAGCAGGAAAAGGTGAAGCGATCCATCAAAGATGCCGCTAAGAAAGGAGACAAGGATGTGTGCATCATCCTTGCTAAAGAGATGATTCATTCAAAGAAAGCTGTCAACAAACTGTATGCCTCTAAAGCCCACATGAACTCTGTGCTTCTAAGTATGAAGAATCAGCTGTGTGAGTATGCTACAGTTTGAGGACTGACATCTTAGAGTTCATATCATGACATGACTAATGAATGATGGATGGGATTTTTAGATCAACCAAGCTGAGCCATTATAATTGGAAAATGATGATCTTGTGCCCTGACAGCTGTATTAAGAATGGCTGGTGCATTGCAGAAGAGCACAGAGGTCATGAAGGCCATGCAGAACTTGATAAAAATCCCAGAGATCCAGGCCACCATGAGGGAACTCTCTAAGGAAATGATGAAGGTATGAACCTGCACATGCACTAAACAATATATAATAATGCACACAGCTATTAGGATGTCAAAGGTAAAATTGATTAAAATAAATTCAGTAGAAAATATGGCACCTAGTATTCATGTGGTTGAGAAAACAATTCAAAAAGCGCTTTTTGCTTGCACCATTTTTTTTACCTTAAAAATAGCTTTTCTGTTAAAAAGTATTAGACGACTATACAATATTGTGGAAAATTTTAACTATTGCATAATTCATGTATAACTTTTTAATAATTACCATTTCATTATTTGATTATTTGGTTTATTTACCGTTGCTACCACTATACATGGCCATATTAAAGACAGACACATGGTTACTTTAAAGCTAGTCATATATTTACTCAGACCAATTTAGAGTATTCAGTTAACATAATGCATGCCTGTGGACTGGATGAGAAAACCAGAGTACCTGGAGTAAACCCACACACAGACAGGAAGGACATGCAGACTCCACACAGAATGGATTTTAATTTTATTAGTTGATATTCTTAGAAACAGCATCAACAAGTTATCTTATGCCTACATAACAGAATCTGCCATCACATGGTAATGAGCAAACTTGGGTGTAAATTCTATTACCCTTACCATTTCTGTGTCCTGCAGGTGCTCTGTCTGGTATGTAAACTTTAGGGAATAGGGAATAGAGTCCGAAAATGTGGATACTACACGTTTGAGTGTCAAATAGCATTAACAATGATCATATATATATGAATTATGTCTTTGCGACATTTAAGTAATAAGAAAAAGGCGATAGTTTGGAAAATGTATAAAAAAGAGAAATTAGAATAACAGGATAGGGGGTTAGGTAATCCCTTGATTAAATACACCATGGAGTATTTGCTTTCTTTGCAGCCATAGGTCTGTTTAGTGTGTATTTACCACTTTATAGACTGGGGAATATTTTCCATTAATTCCTGTAAAGTTCTGTCATTTTGTGGTGAACGTCAGTGGACTGGGTTAGGAATTGGGTCCGGAACTGGCAACTTAGGATATTCATCGTCATTCATTTTTTAGGTCATTGGGTGTTTAGGTTCCTGCTGTTGTGATATATATTGGCTAGTTTGCTGTGTTTTGCTTATGCCAAACATTGTACCTGGATTTCAGTCCAACAAATACAATCCTGACTCATCTGACCATTTCTGTCAACAAAACTTCCATTGACTGGATTTTTTCTTTATTGCACCATTTAGAGTAAACCATAGATATTTGTGTGAAAATCATAGGAGAAGTTATAGAAATAATAACATCTGGCATCGTCAGTCATACCAGAATCATTAGAATCACATTCTATTCCCCAATCTGATAGTTGATGTGAAGTTGATAGTAGATGCTGGTCTGTAACTGCATTGCACCACTGCCAACTGATTGTCTGATTAGTAATTATTAAATAAAAATTATATATTTATATTATATTATATTATTATAATTATTGGATGAAGTGAGTGTGTAGTTAATATAACAGGTCTAAGACTGAAAAAACTCTGGTTACTTAAATAATTCCAGTGAATATTTACATATTTAAACTGTTTATAGCTTTTAGGTGAATTTATAATGTCTGATTTAGATCTTCTTTGTATAGGCTGGTATTATAGAAGAAATGCTGGAGGACACATTTGAGGGTATGGAGGATGAGGAAGAAATGGAGGAAGCAGCAGAGGCTGAGGTTGACAGGATCCTCTTTGAGATTACAGCTGGTAAGGAACCAATGTTCCTGGAAACTGGATTGACTTTTTATTTAAACCAACAAGAGCTATATTCAAGTATGCTATCAGTATAAATCTCTACCTTCTATATCTGATGCAAAGTGTGTTTTTTTTTGTTAATATCAGGTGCTCTTGGTAAAGCTCCAAGCAAAGTCACAGATGCTCTTCCCGAGCCAGAACCAATGGGAGCTACAGCAGCTTCAGAGGATGAAGAGGAAGACATTGAGGAAATGCAGTCCAGGCTAGCAGCACTGAGAAGCTAAACATTGTGGCTACTGTCACTAAGGCTGTATAGGTATAAACAAAATCTCGCACTGAAATGCTTGTTCCGTTTTCTACTGTATGTCCCTAAATAGTATGGATTGGTACCAACATGTATGCCAGGTCAAGAAAAGTGATAGAAATGAGTGATTGTCTTTTAGAACAGTGCATCATTTTTGCTTGATTATTTCAACCTGTTCTGATTAAAAGGTCATATTGAAATGGTTATATTTTGGTTAGATCCCACTATATATGCCTGTATCTGTGTGAAAGACAAAGGATCTGTTTTACAGTGCAGTCAGTGTAGCGTTGGTCTCCTTCCATCTTTGCTGTCACTGTGCTTTCTCAAGCCTTATTTGGTGTGTAAACGAATACTTCTTTTTATAACCCTTCAGCAGTGGAATATGGCTTTGGTGAATAAGAGAAATTCATTATGGTCAATTGTAAACAAACTTTGTATAATACAAAGGCTGTGTGTGTTTATCCCACACTCTCTCTCGCGCACACACACACACATATATATATATATATATATATATATATACACATACATAGTGTTCCATGATCTATATGGTAGCCAGATTGGTGAAAATCCTTTGGCCTTTTTCTGACTTATGGTAGCTGTCTTACTTTCACACCACAACTAACATTCATAATAGTGGAAAACTAATAGAAAAGTGGCAAACTTTCAAAAGATGTACACACTCATGTGCAATTGGTCACCCATTTGCATATAGTGCTATTGCTATTGATAATCTAGCTTCAGTCCAGATTGGATATAAAGTCCCTTTAATAGTGATATATGTTCAAGGCTCATGGTTTTTAATTGTGATTACTTAACATTATTCATGTCCAAAATACAGCATGTAATATATTTGAAGAAAGTTGATTCTGAACCGGGGCTTGATACAAAGCAACAAATGCCTTCTACAGGAAATATCTAATTTTGCATCCAATTTCAGTTTTGTTTTGGACATACTCTGGTTGACTAATCGACAAGGGTCCGGCGCTTAGATGTTTCAGATGTTGTATTTCTGTTGCAGCATTTGATCAAAAAACTATCTTTATATTGTTTCTGTATTGCTAGTGCAAAATATTGAATTAAAACACTATGATTAAATGGTATATTTGTTGTACATCTGTATTTTGGTTACTTTGGTTACAACAAAAATCAAACTGGTTAGGCTCTTTCGAAACATTTGAGACTATTTTGTCGCTTTAGTGCCCTCTTTTAGATCCCAGTAGAAATTACACAAGCAGCTCTTTGGCTTGAAATAGGAATTCCTTCCCACCTTTTCCATTGTGTTTTAATATATATTATATATAAATGTATACACATTTCTTTAACCAAGTACATATAATAAAATAATTGTTTTTTTAACATTTAATAATAAATGTGCACTTCCGTGCAGTAATGTGTTTTATAAACATATTGTATGAGTAGTAATTTAAGTTGTGTGTGTCTCCCATTAAGCCTGTTTTATTATTGCTGTCACTTGGGTCTCAGGCCTGAATAATCTAATGCTTTCCACATAGTCTGAGCCGTAACCCCAGTCTGCTTTTGAACTCTGCATGTCTGGGCTTGGTACATCTACAGATATAGTATATGGACTCTTGTTAGAAATCTTCTTGATAGAAATCCATCCTCTTTTAAAGGTCTTGTGTGTGTGTCAGAGAGAGAAAGTAAAGTGCATTAATGATCATGTATAAATAATACATTGACTAATTTGCTCATTGCATTTCTCTCTCTTCACTGCAAATATTCTGGTTTACTGCAAGATTACATTTAGCTCTCTTTACTCATTGTAACTGTGTATGTAAAAGCAGGGTGTTGGCTTCCACTGACTAAGCTCTTTGATAAAAACCCACCTTTCCCCTTAGTTGCCAAAGGGTGTGCGCTATTCTCAGAGGGTGGAATATGATATCAACTGTCTTTGACTCAAACCTTTATGAATTTTGTCAATAATGTTTCATCAGTTGGCATATAATGTCCATTATCTAGCATATTAAAATCCATATAACTTAATTACCTTAACAAGTACATGATTATACACTAAAATTGATTCTATACCATATATCTTTCCTTTTGTAAATTTTGTTGAAGTACATGTATAGGTATTCATTAAGTATTGAGTATCATATTAATTAAATCTAAATAAAAAGTATTTGTTTAATAGAATATTAACTTTTGAATTAAATATACATTTTTTTAAAAATATTTTTTATTAAACATTTTCTGTCTTAACTTCATTTAGAAAATACCAAGATATTTGAATATGGCCTCCACATGTACAGTTGTATGCTCCATACCTTAGACTTGAACTGCTTCCAAATAAAACAAACAAAGGCTGTTTCACAACAAACAGTTAATTATAATGAAATTATAATGAAATTATAATGAAAATGATCAAATTCCCACGGCTAAGTTGCAGTAGTTTAAAGGATGGGAATAGTATAAATAGTTAAAAATATGGACAACCTATAATTAATTTTGTGTAATTTTAAATAGCTTTAATTTTCTTAGAAGAAAATAATTTATGCAATAGGCTGGTGTTCCATTCTCTGTTGATCGATGCCTCTGTAACCCTGGCCAGAAAAAAGTAGGTATAAGACAAGAAATAATAGATTTACTAATTACTATACTTGATCAACTAACATAACTAATTAAACTCTCATAATGTCTCATAATAATGTGAAATTTGGTTAATCAAACACAGAATTTTTCATGAATGTTTACCCAAGGGTGCCATATATTGTGGCAATGACTGTAACAGAAATTAGCCCATCATGTTTTTACAAATGACTGTTTTGGGGTTCAAAGTCTGTTTTTTTCAGCCTCATATTATGCAAAGAACCACATAGTTA
The DNA here is from genome assembly GCA_034779995.1 of Parotocinclus haroldoi. Taxonomy (NCBI): domain Eukaryota; kingdom Metazoa; phylum Chordata; class Actinopteri; order Siluriformes; family Loricariidae; genus Parotocinclus; species Parotocinclus haroldoi. The sequence continues at coordinate 14,955 of JAUZST010078649.1, read as the reverse complement.
ATGAAGACAAACATGCTTGGAACAGCTGGGGGGGAAGCAGAAGTAATGGATCTATGTAAACAAAAAATGTGAATAAGCCATACGACTGAATATGCAGACGGATGATTTTAAAAAACTGCACTGTAATAATACACCAATCAGTCAAAGCATTAAAACCTCACAAACACTGAAATACAAAATCTTACAATATTTTCTTGCAACAGGATGATAAGCTCTAGGGTTATGGTTATGATTAACATATTAAATTCTAAGGTTCATGTTATCACTTTGTTGGCTGTAGGAGAAATTATTTAGATGTAAAGAACTGAATGGCTTCAACAAAAAGACCAATTGTTAGAACCAAAATACTGGGTTGCAGCTTTTCCTAAGCAACCAAACTTGGGGTAATCCCAGTTAGCAGTGATGAATAAATACCAACAGTGGTCCAAGAGGGGACAACGCATGAACCAGCAACAGGATGTTCTTTCCCAAAGCTCCTTGATCATGTAGTCTGATTAGACAGAATGGATACTGTGCTACAAGTCACAGAAATATTTAATGCCAGTTATGTGAGAAATGTGTGACAACGCTGTGCCCCATTCTGATTAAGGGGCTGCCTAGCTCTACAATGGGAACATGAGGGTCAGAACTGGACCTTGGAGCAATGGCAGAAGGTCAATGAACCCCGTTTTTGATCACATAGATGGTCAGTTACATATGAACCTGTTTTGAGCTATATTCTAATGAAAAATTATGGGACAGAACATTCATGCAGACCTTAATTTAATGTGAAACATCTTCTATAAACATTGTTACAGGCCATGTGGTTTAAATATGGGCTGGAAATCGGTGTATAATGATAATAACAATACTGTGTATCAAAAAAAAATTATTTTCAAATATATTTGGCAATGTAATAATTAGCCATTGTGTTCTTCCATTTACGTTTACAGTATATATACACACTTTCTTACATATACAGTCTAAAATAAATAGGTGGTGTGCTCCTAGCACATATCCTCGTTTTTGTGCTGCTAGAAACTTTGCGTCTGTGAAAGGGTATTTATTTTTATATTTGTGGATGTAGTACTGTTGTAACACTGTATTTAGTGCCATTTTCTACAATTTTGGATGTACCGTTTGTCTGACGGGCTTTGGACTGTGCGCATGCGCCGAAGGAGCCGCTGTCAAACGGTCACCACCAGCAGTGGTGAAGGAAACTACTCCCTGCTGCCCGCGAGCTCAGCTGCTCTCATCGCGCCATGGTATCGTGGATTATTTCCAGACTTGTGGTGTAAGTGTATGCTTACAAACATGTCATTTCTATACCTTTAAAGACGCCATTAATTCGTTGCTTTACGCCGCTGTGTTCTTCCTCGCCGTGTGACAAGTGTCTGATTAAATAACCGTGACGTATTTATCTGAGGTTACATCAACAATTTTAAGCAGGGCAGGATCATACGATTATCACGGCGCTGTTTTGACGAGTTCGTCTCAGTGTTTACAGTAGAGCACAATCTAGACTTTGTTCTATACCACCATTACATAAAAGGCAGTGGTTTATACAGTAGGCGTTGATACAGTAATATGAGATAGGGCCAAACAAAGGCAGTGTGATGGACCCGATCAATTAGGTATATGTACTCCTCGGGTGATCGCGTTACTCCAGGAATACTGTGTTTTGTGTTGTTTAAGCAGACCTCACTCCCTCTACTTAGGTCTAACAGGAATTACATCATTCTGTAATATTTCTCGTGTTCTGACTTGACATTGGGCCTGTCACTAGTGGTTCTTGCTGGGCTGATCGGTTAACTCTATGCTCACTGTGATATGATATTTAGGACAGCAAAGTAGACAAGTAGACAGGCATCAAGATCCGCTTACATGATTTCCAGTGATGATCAGTGTTTAAAAGCATGTGTAGGGTACACCTCAAAATGGCGAGTCAATTCAGTTTAGAGTACAATATCAGATTACACTGCGTGCGCCGGACATTATAGAGCCACATTTGAGCCAACTATAAAATCTAAATATAGTGCTCAACTTGTGGCATCCAGTTTGTCGTACCGCGCTATGGCGGAATAATGTGTAAAGGTGCTTTGCCAGTACTCCCCAATTCGCAATCCGGATTGGTTTGTTTGGGGCAGTATGTAGGTCGGACACTTGATCAGGTCAGATACGCAGCTGTCGTTGAGCTGTGAGATAGGACAGCACTTGTGAACAGATCGGATCCCTGCTGCGCAGATTTGCCCCCAGTTTCTGGAAGATCCTCCTGACCTCTGTGTTTATTCACTGCTAAAGCCAGACAATTGTCTATGATTCTCTTTGGATTATTTAGTGAATCCACTAGTTATTCGATTTTCTAGTTTCTATCAAGCATGCACGGTGTAAACATGGCCAATTCAGTTCAAATTCGGTTCAGACATACTCAACTGTTTGTCAGACACTAAGACTTTATTGAGTGACGATTTAACACCATGTGCTGTCTCTATACTAATGAGTGTTTCCAGTTCCACTTAATTTAATGAATCATCCCACCTTCTTGTTTAAATTTCAGGTAGGATGTTAAAAAGATCTGAACACAAACAGGTACCTGGCATTAAGGTGTAGTTTAATGAGGCCAATGCCCTACCCACTAATCCTCATACCTGACTGCACATTTCTGATGTAGCCTAATTAATGTATGCTTTGCTATTGCTTTTAAATTAAATACATTTTTGTTAATGAGGGCAGCATGAAATCAGCAAATATGCTATCCTTGTACAGTTTGTATCAGTACTGGTCAGACACAAACACTACGAGGAATTCAGAGCAGCCACTAAGCATAATGCATGTCTGTGGAAGGAATCTAGAGTACCCCTTGTACCCTCACATGGAGGTCATGCAAACTCCACTCAGACCACAGAGCTCATGGTCGGGCACAGATCTAGGTTTTTTGGAGATGTGCGACGACTGCACTAACTGCTTACACCACCATGCCACATCATCATTTACAACTTAAGCACTGCTTTTAAGTATTAGTTTTAGTTTTATAGTATTTTGTTCATAGATTGTTTTTAAAAGTTTTAAACCACCAGCTTCCCCACAATGTAAATAAGCCGCATCCCTGTGGTTTTCAGATGCTCCACTCATTATTTTGTTTTGGCACCAGGCCCACAATCTGTGCAGGGAACAAACTTAAATGTCACATTTCTTTATATTTTAATGACCATCAATAAGCGAGTTATGTTCTGAGACCTTACAGGAGCACTAGTGTATCGGATATTTTATATATATATATATATAAAATGAATTTAACAAGATTAAAAACGACCACCAATTTATATACAATATATACTCTGATCATATGGGACAGACAGAAAGTGCTACTAACCAATCATAAAGCAGCTCATTAGAATGACTAATCCTTCTCAGCATTATGAAGAAGGTGCTTGTTCATCATTCATAAATAAACATCACTGCTTATATGTATGCATATTTGGCTAGATAACATAGAAACGTGCAATAACTTAGCAATGTCAGCCATGTCTTCCTACAATCATCTACAAATTTAACTGGGTTTCCAACACTTTGCATAAGGCTATGTTTGTTAAACCACTCAACATGCTTCAAAGAGCATTTTGTACATATGAAATGAATTATTTGCCTGTGGATGGCACACTTAAATAGCATATATCATTACCCTCATCAAGTAATAAAAAACTGTTACAGTTAGAAATGTGAATCATCTGCAGAGTATCCATAGTTTACTTAAGTAACAGTGGATAAAACATTCAGCTCCATCTTACTTACAGTCTGCTGTCACAAAATGTAGTGTTCCAAATCCATAGGTCATGAGTATCAGCATTGTCAGTTAATTGGGTGTTTATTTCTGTGATGCATAATTTGAGGCATCACACTGAGTAGCAAAATGTCTAGTGATTTCAGTAATTTTAGATTTTTAGTGATTTTAAAGTTGCTAGGAATGTCTCATCACAAAATACTGCTGATTTTTCAGTGCAAGTCAATGATACTACCTGTAATTATTTTATACTAACATGTTTACTTGTTTGCTACACATTCACAAAGCAAATCTCTAGTTTCACCACATCCCATAGGTGCTCTGTAAGTGAACTCATTACCAGGTTACCACCAGCCTAAACTGTTGATATAAGGCAAGATGGATCCATGCTTTCAAAATTCTGAATGTTGCAGCAGAAATCAAGACTCATCAGATCAGGCAATGTTGTTTTAATCATCTATTGCCTAATATAGGTCAGGTGAGCGTATGCAAATTATAGATAAATGGATGGATAAAGCACATAGTGGTCGTCCAAAGACTGTTACCAACAAAGAAACCTCACCAATGGTTAAAGCAACCTTTGTGAAAAGTCCATGACACAGCATGTGATGTGTCCTGTGCCTTTTGACTCACCCTGTATTTTAATTCCTTATCACTTTATTCTAACTTTCTGTAACAAATAGATTAAGATATAATAGATTGAGAAAATAATAAGCATTTCAAATTACACCAACATACTCCACATTTATTTTCTTCAGAGTTTATTTATGATGTAATGGGTTGTGTATTTGAAGTCTGCAATGGAAAAAACATGCTTCAATTTCAGTATGTGGCATTTTGAATAGTCAATAACAGAATGGGGGATTTTCTTATGAAATATAAAACATTAAACATTCACTATGCAAACCACTGTTTGGTATGTTTGGTGTATTCAGGGGTTTGAACTGTATTTAAATATACAGCCCACAAAAATTAGGACATACTTAAATGAACTATGACATAGATGTTCACATTGGATTGACTAGATTTGTTTATTTGTTTGTGTCCAACAGGCTCATATTTGGGACCCTTTATCCTGCATACTCCTCATATAAAGCTGTTAAATCCAAAGATGTGAGAGAATATGTGAGTCTGAGCAACATGGAGCTACAAATAATGCGATTTGATACTTAGTAATGGCTGCTATACTGGGATACTAAGCACTTGACTGTGCCATCTGACATTTCATATTTCATAACTAAAGTAACTTTTCTTTAATATTACTAACAGGTCAAATGGATGATGTATTGGATAATATTTGCACTTTTTACAACAGCTGAAGTGATTACAGACATATTTTTGTGCTGGTAAGTATTTTTCTATGTTTTCAATGATTATAATATAATTATATATTTTCAATGATTATGTGATCTGATGGCAAAGTGCTCAAAATCACAATGCCAGGATTTGTGATTCATTTCTCACTCTCATCTCTCAGGCTCCCTTTCTACTATGAGCTGAAAATAGCCTTTATGGTGTGGTTACTTTCACCCTACACAAAGGGATCCAGTGTGCTATATAGGAAGTTTGTCCACCCCACATTGTCCTCCAAAGAAAAGGTACGCCCCAAAGTATCTGTTCATCTACTTGTTTCCTGTCATATAACATTTAAGGCCTACAGTTGAAGGAAATAAAGGCTCTTAATATATTTGTTAAACATCATAATTGCTACTGAGGATTGCTGTGGAGTACCTGAGATTTGGCCATATTGCACAGTTTTATTAGAACTGAAAAAGGGTGTTGCTGGGTGGAAGTGTTTGCTTGACCTTGTTTCCTGTAAAAAAAATAGGTTCAATGTTAGCTGAAAAACGGTGATCAGGAAATTATGTTGTAGTTTTTCCAAAGCTGTTCCCCTGTCTAAGGCAGGATATGTGTCAGAATTGCTATAAAGGAGGGCTAAAGGGACACATTGATAGAGGAAAAGCATAGAAGACGGAAATAAAAACGTGTTGTGATTTGCAAGATGTTTGGTTTAAAAATCAGGTACTACTATTTTTTGCAATAGAAGTAAACCTCATTGGAGTAAATCCCCTCACCATTTCCACCATGGCTCACTAAATTAATTCATGCTTAAATGTTTCAGGACATTGATGAATATCTGTGCCAAGCAAAGGACAAAAGTTATGATACTTTGATGCATTTTGGAAAGAAAAGCCTGAATGTGGCTGCTACAGCTGCAGTGATGGCTGCGACTAAGGTAACTGATATATAATTACTACTACCTATGTACTTATTATAAAAGTATTAGATTTGCCTGTATGACATATTAAAAGGTTCAGAAAACAGACGTTTTTGGGGTGTGAATGTGTACCATACAGAATGTAACTGTTTATTTAGTGGACATAACCAAGTAGAATATCCACATTCAGTCTCCTATTTGACAAGATAATACACTATGTTTTAACAAAAATAAGGCAAAAGTTAAAACATACGAATAATAAGTTAAAACGTCTGTTACAGGGTCAGGGCGTGCTATCAGAACGTCTTAGGAGTTTTAGCATGCATGACCTGACCTCCCTCCAGTCAGAAGATCAGACGAATAGTTCTGCTTCAGTTACCACTCAGTCTACATCGGCTCAGCACAGACCACGGGCCATGATGCGCAGCAAATCAGATGCTGCCTACAGCAAGGGTAAGTTCATGTTTTATTAATCATCTCTCTGTTCCTTAATTAACATAATCTGTGAAACAGCCAGATTCTCACTTGTACTTAGGGCTGTGTGATATGATGATTTATATCGCCTGACGATATACATCTATGGTCTGAAATTACACTCTATTGTCTATTTTGTTGTGTTGCAAAGTCCAACCTCTACAGCAGTCTTTTTGTTGTTTGGATCATGCAACACTCAAACGCAACACAAAACACGGTAATTTTGAACAGGAGAGACCAGTAGGGGCATCAAAACGAGGAGCTTGTAATTCAATTCAATTTCAATTCAATTTCTATTTGAACTATTCAATCATTTTTATGAGGAGTATAGTAGGAAGGTGAGCGAATCCTGTAAACAAAGTATTTGGCCTTTTATTGAAATAACAGCGTCCTTTTCTGAAGACTGCTGTCTTTTGAATGCTTCAGCGGTGCTTTAATTCTTTGAAAGAGATTTGGTGTGTCACGTTTTAATACCTCCACTATTTTTGAATACAGCGGAATCTTGGAAATTCCTCATACTGCCCAACCCTAGTATTTTTCTACTTTTCCTACCAATCAGCCATAAAATTAAAACCACTGACAGGTCAAGAGAACAACTCTGACATTTTGATGACCCGGGATGTGTTCTTTTGGGAATCCTTGGGTCATGACATTCATGTGGATGTTACTTTGACACATACCACTACCTAAACATTACTGCCGGCCAATTACACCCCTGCATGGCAACAGTTTTCCCTTCATGCAGTAGCCTCTTTTGGCACGATAATGCACCCTGTCACACTGAAAACAATGCTCAGGAATGGTTTAAGGAACATGACAAAGTGTTTGTGTTGGAGTTCAAATTCCTCAGATCTCAATCCGATTGAGTATCTGTGGGATGTGTTGGACAAACATATTTGATCCATGGTGCCCCATTTACACAGTTTAAAGGATCTGCTGCTAATGTATTAGTGTCAGAGACCACATGACACCTTCTGAGAACCCAATACATTAACGGGTCTGAGGACCTTGGGGGTGCTTTTATGGTTATGGCAGATTGGTGTAAATATCTGACAATTTTCCTGTGCACGGCAGGTTAAAGATTGACTTTTGTGTGCTTTTTATGCAGTAGTTAAACAACAATGTCTTCAGAAGGAGCCCGTATTATTGCCCCATCATATAATCTTATTTTAGTGAGCCATTTATCTTAAAGTGTTTGAAATCATAATGCATCAGTGTGCACTGACAGATGCCTAGCTTTAAAGATTATATACTACTCCTTGTGCTCTAACATGCAGTATTACATACACAGGCCTGTTTTAATCCCCTGTTTTATGGTGCAGGCCTAGGTTTTGACATGAATGAGTTTGAGATGTTGAGCATGGAGCAGTGTGCTACTGAAGTGCCCAAACCCACTTCGAACCCAAGTGTTCCCATCAGCAACCTAAGCCAGCCTGTTTCACCCTCTGAGCATTTCCAGGACATGCCTACAGACCCTTCACCTGAGTCACCTAAAGTCACAGAGGTGCAGCAGGAGAGTAAAAAAGAGGGAGGCATCAACACTGACTTAGCCGATCTCAGATTGCTTAAAAGACGTGCCCCAGAGGTAGACCCCTCTGTAAATGTCTGGCTGTGCTGAAGTGCTGCTGATTGCTGACTCACTAATGAGCATGGTTACTCACCAGAGGCTAGTCTGAGGAATGGCTGTTTAAATTTTATCTGTGTGTGTGAATATCTCACATAGGTTGAACAGTTGTTAGGGGAGAATTTGTTGTGACATGTAGGGTCAAAAACATACGTATGGACCACAATCTGACAAAAAGATTGAGAACTGCGACATTACTAACTGGAGAGAAATTTTTAGGACTGTGTTTTTACCCGATTTAACACAGAGTCTAGGATTAAATCATGTCACAGCAGTGTTGAATTCCGGTACAGAAGGTTTCAGCACAGTTTTGCTGCTGGATAATGTCAATAGTGTTGGTTATAAGGTAAATCAAATGTATGTTTGAATGTGGTAACGCACACACGATATCCAAATTTTCATTATAATGAGGTTATTACCACAATTCATTAAATGTGAAACTGTTATACAAATCAGAACAAGTATAGTAGTTGGCGAAATGGTGAACTTACCTCTGCCTATAGATTGTATTATATTTTAGTGTTTAGCACAAAAAAAACATACAAATCTGGAAGGTCCAATTTGAAAGTCCCCTGCACCACTTCTGTTAAACTGTAATCATTAGGTGAAAGTAATGATGGACTAAATTCATTGACAAAAAATATACTCAGTGTATTCCTATGTTCTTCATTTAGACTGCAACCACTAGTTAGTTTACACAAAGTAGTTTACATCATTTGTCATTAAAGAGTAATGCGTTTCCTTTTAGTTTTTCATCAGAGAACACGTGAGACGTGAGAAGACAACCGTTTATGACTGTTTGAAAACAGTAAAACAGAATCTAACTTTGTTAATATTACACATGTAAATATTCAAATGAGAGAAAATATACAGGTAGTGGAGGGGGCCAAACAAATGAGTACTACTTAAAATAGGACAGGTGCATGCATGCATTAGGACAAACACATACAAATGCCATTTACTCGTTACAAAAAAGCACAGGAAAGTCATAGACAAACAAAAGATGTGTCTAAATACATCAACCAAGTTAGAACAGTCTACACTACAATTGTGAACCAAGTAGCAAAGAAGGACACAACCCGTAAGGAAAGTTACACATATACACATGCACAAACCCAACTGACAAACTTACATTAAATTAACTTACATAAAATTTACAGCCGTTGATCGGATGGAAATTAAGAAGTAAAGTACATGTTGTTCTTTGGCAAACAAACTTCACACTTATTTGTACGTGATTGTAGTATTAATGAAATAAAATGACTGTTTGAAGTTTAACAACTCGGTGCATGAAACATTGCATGAAAATCTATAGCGCATGTTGAATTGGTTTTGCTTTGGGGAAAAAAGCAGGGATGGGAATATGTACAAGGCATGTTCTACATTTCTCCCTAATGATTAAATCACCTGACTCGTTTGTCTGTGCATCGATACATCAATACGACTTACAATATGACTGGGTTCTGTGCTCAGGAGCTGTCCTGAGATATTTCTGAACACAAATGAGTGCTGTAGATATTTTAGTGATGCGAGGTTTATTTGTGGAGAATTTCATTACATTGAACTCCTCCGTCTGTTTCAGCCTCCTCCTAGACCGTTAAGACCTATCACCAGATCCAGATCCAGGAACGCACCGTCTGCAAACCCAGAGGCCATGTGACCGTGCGTACGCTGTGAGACTGCTTTAACTGCAACATGAGGACATGGAAAACGGAGGCAGCGAGATGGAGATGTAGCGAAAAGATCAAATATTTAAAGCAGCCTTGTTCTCTAATGAGGTAACCAAAGCAATGTGCAGCCTTACTGCGTCTGATCTTTGACACTTAATGGGAAGGTTCATACCAAGGTAGCACGCTTATGTGGCCCTTCATTTAAGGACTTGTTTTAAACCTTTTTCTTTTGTACATATTTAGCGAATGTGGAAAGTGTATGTTTGCCTTCTTTTGTTTCATATGACTTTGAGACAGATGCACGCGTGTCTTTCTGCTGGTCTGTCACGTTTTTCAGCGCACCTACACATTGTACAGAAGCCACTATGGTCACAGATGAAGGGTTGCCCTCTCCTTCCAGAGCCACTTACGGTAGACTACTTGCCTACACACATGCTTGGAGCAGAGGTGGGATATGTAGCCTAGTGCATCGCTAGCATAACAGCAACACGACAGACCTCTGTCAGGCTTGAAACTCGCAGACTGAAGCATTTACTCATATACAGTATCTGTACTCAAATGCTTATTTAGAAAGAGTGACTTTTTGTACAGACTTTTTGTACAGACAAAGCTGTCAGTGAAGGTATTAAATTCTACACTGCTCCCAAAATTAGGGGATATTTCATTTTGAAAGTTTGTTATAGGTTAAAGCTATGTACAAATGGGAGGACAAATGTGCAATGCTGTTATTTTACACAACTATGAAAGAAGATATTTAAACTGAGCCTCATATGTAGCTGTCTTTCTCTTCTCTTATACGGATGAGACAAAAAGCTAACCACAACATGGAAAGGCAAATGTAATGCTTATTTATCCAAGGAATTTGGAAGGAAATATTTTAAGGAGCATTCGGTAATTCGTTTAGTTCACAGTGGAAGTGAAATCATGTCCTTGGAGCAATTAGGAATGATTTAACAAGCGTATACAAAGACGAATCGTGTAAGTATTTCAGGTTTTGTATTGTTAAAAGTGAACAGAATGATATTTCTATCTGACTTGTGTCTGTATTCTGCATTTTTTAGTTGTAAGATCTAGTGTTCTGTTTTCACTTTTCTATAGTTTGATGTTGCATGGATTCAAACCAAATGTGGATCATCTCAATTTGTGTTTTTTAACCTCTTCAAACCTGTTTATTTGTCAGTATTACACAGTTTACATGCCATGCAAGGGCTTGATTAAGCATCTTAATCCTGTGAGCTATGTGACAGTCATAGTTCAATACTAGTAGAATAATCGAGACCTTGTGCACATACATAAATACTCAAGTGTTCTTTATTAAGTGTGTGTCTACTGACATGTAATGGTAAATCCAGACAGGACTGCACCACTGCTACGTTGTCAGTGATTTTCTCAGAGCAGTTTAGTAGCAATCACACACGTAGCCACAAGTGGGCGCCAAATAGCGTCATCTGTGCTATGTCTGATTTGCGCAATTACACCACTACACCTTACTGAGTAATTCGAATTGATGAAAATACAAAGTTTGGTCCTTCCTTAAAGGTGTAGAATAAGAGAGAAGCAGAAGTGAGAAATATACCTAGCTGACAACACCACCAGTGTATTAAATATTCTTGAAATGAGGATTACCACTGTCCAACAGCCCTTCTGAGGGCAAGTCTGTCATAGTGGAAATATGATGACAGTCATATTTTATTTCAGCTCAACTCACTTTTAGGAATCAGGTAGCAAAGTGTAATAATCTCAGCTTTATGTCTGAATTTGTATTAGTTTAGCTAGAGCTAACTAACTGCCTCAGGTACAGTTTGTTGCATCTAAACACATCTACCTTACATGTACTATAAAGGGTCAAACTAAAAATAGTGTTGAGTTTTGGGGAAAAACAGGACACGGCATACTATCAGTTAATTACGTCAGGACAAAAGCATCTAGGCTGCAATATTTGTTTCTCACTTCATATCTGAAATACATGCAACTTAATCACTTAAAACATTATATTTCAATCACTCTGTGAAATCACTTTTGGGATCACAAGGCTACACTTCTGACAAATAGGATAAGATGGCTTTGAATGTTTAGTCATTAAAAGCACAACCTTTCCTAAAATCCAAACGAATCCCATGCACATTTCCAAATTAGCCTTTAGTCATTTGCTTAAAACCATAATACGGTAGACATGGGTGGAATGTATTTTGAAATCCTGATAAATGTGAGAGCAGTCCTGAATTATTACACAAGTGATAGCTCGTTGAGTTGAAATTGAGGTCATGTTTAATGTAGAGGCTGTGCCTTTAAAGACTACAGACGTTGTGTTTTTGTTATTCTTTACATCTGATTTTCTGTACTGTCGAATTTTGAGTGTATTTGTCAAACTATGTTTGTGAGTTGGGAGTATTTCTAAAGGTCTCAAAGTCTGACAAAACGTCACCTGCTTGATGATTGCTTGCACCTCTGTAAAACTGAATTTCAGGTCTCATGTCTGGCGGGCCAGAATTCTCTTATGCTGTTAAATAATGTGGAAAAAGAGAGTGATGTACAGTTGTTGACTGATCCCTGTCACAAACTGTTCAGATGGATCTGACTGTGTGCTGCCCTTGGCTATTAAAAAGGATAAAGAATATCCTCCCAAGGCTCCTTTGAACTTTTTGCCCCTCACTATAAATATCACTGTGACCGAAATAAAGGATTTAAATAGTAAAATTGTCTTTTAAAAGTTTTATTTTTTTTATGCATGGCTTTACACTGTGTACATATTTTCAGTAATGTCGAACTTGTGGCAATCCTTATATTTACCAACACTCATTTTCTGTATATAACAGTACAATTGTAATATACTACTGTGCAAAAGTCTTCAGTCACAATTAGATTAGCTTTAGCATATCATAAGACATTTTATTTTTAATAGAAAAAGTGGTTTCTTGGCTGCTACTCTCCCAAGAAGGCCATTTCTGACTAAACTGCTTCATTGTATCACTGTAGAAGACTTGGTGTCCTGATGAAAATGGCAGATGTTGCTATTGCTCAAGTACAAGGGGAGGTCACACTAAATATACTGCTCACATAAATTAGGGGATATTTCAGAATGGAATATTCCATAATGAAATATTGAGCATTTTTTTTTGAGCAGTGTAGTTGCCACAGCAGCCTAGAGCTACAGCTGTTTTCTGATTTCTGTTTTGAATCTAATGGTGCCCAAAACCTTTGCACTGCACTGTATACCAATGCTTTCACACATTCAGATTAACCCTATCATGGTATTTTTGATAGGGGTCATTTAGGTACCAGTTTCTCCTTTTCCAAAACGATGTTGTCATCTTGTCTAATTTTTTGCACTGCGTCTTATTGCAAAAAACATGCTCCCTTAAACGTTTTTTCCTGGCTGCTGACTTTTTCCAGAGCTTCTTCTTGTAGCCAGCCTGAAAAATACAAATCATTCATTTTTAGTTTTCAAATTCCAGCACGGTAGGGCATAAGCGAAGTGCTATTGAAAAGCAGGCACTTTTGCCGTTGTAACCATAAACATTACATGTATCATTATTTTTAGAGTATACTTTCACTGGGTATCCTGAATTATTGAACAGCTCATTAAATGTGGATTCAGCTTCTCTCCTTACCTTTCTCCTCACCCACAAGCCACAGTGAAGTCTAAGGAACCTCTGCACCACAGCCCGCACTGTCTTCCTCTTGCCTTTCTTCACACTGTAGTATGTTAGATTTCTACTAGGTTGTACAATTAGAGATGGTATGAGTGGCGTGACTCTGTGAAAAAAAACAAACAACGTTATATGATGGGCATTCAGGCTTTGTATTCTGGAATACCAAATATATATATGAAAATACAGCATCACCATCCAGAGATAATTAAGATTTGATGCATTCTAATATATTCCATGACAACGGTAATACCCTACCAAGCACCAACAACTGTTGAGAGTGAAACAGTCGTTTGATTCCTAGTAAAATTTGGATTCTTATATTATGTATAGAATTGGGCTGTCAAATGACAGTACTTAATCACATTAACTGTGATTTGATTATATAATATAAAGATAGTTTAAATCATTAAACCAAAGGAATTAAACAGGTAAAAGCATTTTGCTTTTGTATGGCAAACTTGTCTATGAAGCAGTGCAAATCTACTGCTTTCAACTGCTACATTTTATCACACATGATCCAAATATTTATCGTACTCTCTTAACATGGCTTCACCAGAGAAGCGTCCCAACACAGTGGAGAGCTCCAGAGATCTCTGGTTCGAACGCTGACCTCAGCTGCTGCCTTTGTGGAGTTTGCATGTCCACCTGTTCACCTGAGTTTACTCCAGATTCCTCCGACATTCCAAAGACAAGCGCAAGTTGGCGCAAGTGGCTGACTCTATATTGCCCCAGTTTGAATGTGTCTGACTAGTATAGATTTAACCTCGCTCCTGACATGAACAGCCACTCATGCTATGGCAATGTCCATTCATTATCTTCCACTCCACACAGGGTCATGGGCCAGTCTGTGCCCATCCGGCCACTCTGGGTGTAACACACATACACATGCACACACAGTCATGCACTAAGAGCCACTTTTAGAGACACCAATTAACCTAACACACCTGTCTATGGACGGTGGGAGGAAACCGGAGTACCCAGAGTAAACACACGCAGACACGGGGAGGACATGCAGACTCCACACAAAAAGGACCCAGGCCACTCCACCCTGGCATTCAACCCGGGACCTTCTTGCTGTTAGGCAGCAGTGCTACCCACCAAGGTTGTGACAATTTTTAAAATAATAATTTTTAAAAACTCTGCATAAGGGAAATTTTTTACCCAGTAACTTTTAACCCAGTAACTTGTTTTTGAATCTCACCGGTGAAGAATAGTCTGCTGTTGAAATCCACATCCATTCACAGAAGGCCGTGGATTAAAATGAATCTGTCGCTGAATTAGTGAGGAGACGCGAGGAAGGAACAAAGGAACTTTCACTGTGTGCTTAATACAATCTCTTCCCAGAATTGTCAGAGGTCTCACTATGCCTGAGAATGTTAAGAAGATAGATTTAAGGGATGAAAGTCATAAAAAAGAAAGGAATATTATATAGCTATATAATGAAAACAACTGAACCAAATGGGTAATGGTCTTAAAAGAGCAACAGATGACTTCACATTTCATTCGACAATTAAATGATCAACACATTATTTTTGACACATACATACATACATATA
>JAUZST010078638.1:0-20854 GCA_034779995.1 Parotocinclus haroldoi | reverse complement strand
GTGTGTGTGTGTGTGTGTGTGTGTGTGTGTGTGTGTGTGAGAGAGAGAGAGAGAGAGAGAGAGAGAGAGAGAGAGTGTGCGTGCGCCCTACGATGGACTGGCACCTCATCTAGGGTTGTTCCTGGGCACCGGCTGGCCCACAACCCCATGTGGATTAAGCGGAAGATAATGAATTCATCTTGTATTTTATTTTGCAGTTTGCACTATTTAATCACAAATCACTGAAAACAGTAAAGAAACTGTTCGCTGCCTATGGATATGCTTGTTTTTAAAAATCACAAATTTCAGAATATTTATTTGGCATGCAGCTTAGCATTACATCTCCTCTAGGGGTCTAGTGACCTAGACTTTGGTTAGCTCCTTAACTGTCTAAATTGGGAACATGTCCTGACTAATATGTTAACATTATTCCCCTCTGTCTGCTGGATTGTAGTGTGTTATTGTAGTATTGTAGAGAACTGTTTCTTAACTTGAGGTGACTTTTAGCACCCAAGGTTTATTTCACCAATATTCTTGGTATATTTCTTATGATACTCCAGTATACTCCTTTGTGTGCTTAATCTTAAGATGATAAAGATTACTAGTATTGCTGCCTCCAGGAACAACTAATGCAACTAATGTCGAATGGGTAATTGGGACAGTGTCTTTCTCAGTTTCTGCTCAATATTGGATTTTGTAAAACAAATGTTGCTTTCCTTGTAATCACAAGTTCTTCATCTTCACTTGTGTGTGAGGAATCCTTTGTCCCTCTCAACCATGCTTCCTCGTGGCTCTCACATGTAAACATATTAAAAGCCCTGTCTACGCTAACAAGCTTTGACTTATGTTTTTTTTCCTCCTAAGTGCAAATAATACAGAAGCTCAGTGTTTAAGCAGTATAGCCAAATCTCTACTGGTAGATATTTTCTCAGTGGTCACACAGGTTATACCATTATACTATCCATCCACTGGAAGGTAAACCACATGGCATTTATGAAGGGTTGAACAGTGTATTACAGCACAATTAATCAGTTAATTTTATTGTCTTATCATTCAACTACAATACAAACATGAGATAAGACATGTGGAATTTAGCTGCTCTGATATGTTTATTGAATGGAGATAGTATGTGATCAGTTTAAGTAATGTTTATGTACTTTTAATCTTGGGCAAGGACACTGTTAAAAGAAATAGTAATTGGTCTTTTAAGGGATATTTCAGTGGTATATTTATTTACCCAATACTGTACTATTTGTCATGACAAAACAACCTGCAATAACATGCGTGATAATTGTTTCCAACATCATTTAACTCTATATTGTAATAAACATGGCAGCAACCATTTGAGTACATTTAGTCATTTAGCAGATGCCCTACTTCAGAGGGACTTTCAACTGATAGTCTTACAGTCCAAGTAATTGTGGACACAACAGTGACAGCTTAGTAGATGTGTTGTTAAACTCTAGACTTTCTGGGCTATAGTTTAGTCCCTTAACTGCTAGGCCACAACACCACATATATACTACTATATAGAGCTCAGTTAAGTATCTATCCTATGTTTTGCAAAGCTGATGCAGATAGGCTCCTGTACCACAAGCATAATAGCTCACCTGATCTGTGTTTTTAGTCCCTTCTGTGTACAAAGCTGCTTTATTGCTCTTAGAGGTCACTTGCAAACATCAGGTTTTATTGAACCTGCACATTCGCACCATGACTGAGTTGATTTAGATTCCTGCTTGTTATGGCTTGCACTTTGCCTCCATTGGGGCCTGTAGTTTACTTTAGGTTTGAAACAGGCTTCAGATGAGGAAGCTGAGCTTGGTGGTTTAAGCTGATCACTGATCAGTAATGTAATGTGTTCATTGTAACAAGCATTTTACATTCCGTCTGCATTTTCAGATTTGCATTTGCGTTGCATTTACATCAGCATTTGTTTGTATAGCATACTTTGTCGTGTGTGTATTTGCCATTGTGCGTGTTCTGGGGTGTGAAGTTATTTGTAAATGTAAAAGCAGTTTCTTAATGGCACTTTTGCTTATTCCTGAGTGTCTTAGTGTTATGACAAAACAAATAGAGATTTAAAAACTAATTCCTTCGAAATGGTGTGTACGGAGTATACCCCCAACACACACACACACACACAAACACACACCTTTTTACATCTGCATCCCCCTGGTAACAACAAAAAACATATGTCTCTTTTTCATCTTTGTTTCCATGGCAACAAGGCAATGTGGCAGCAAGAGCTGTTCAGCTCCTCTTTAAGGAAGTATTGCTGCATGAAAAAGTGGCCTGAATGATGAAGCAGAGGCAGAGAGGATCAAGGGAGCTAAGGGAGGTAAAGAAGGAGGACATTGTAGGAAGAGAGGGGAGATGGACACCGATCGAAGCAAGAGCTAAAGCAGTGTTACCACAGCGAGATTCCTTTCAGGATATTGTCACTATGACAACCTAGCCGAGAGGCTTCGAGCCTCTCTACGCTCAAACCTTGCTCACGTATTGACTTTTTATCTTCACCTTTGTAAGATTGCGTGTGCTGCTTTAATAGAGCTGTTCTTTCTTACCCGGTCGTCTTTCTTCTCTCATGCAGCATGTGTGACTGTGCACATTTAATATTGGAAGCAGGGGGAGGTGGGCGGTCTGGGGTACTGCCAGTTGCACTCTCATCTTTAAGAGGAGTTGTAAATAAAAGAATAGCCCATGTTGTTCTTTTACAGTGGGAGAGAAGAAAGGCAGAATATGTGCATTTGTGAGAAAGAGACAGAAAGTGAGCCAAAGAGAAGAACAGCCATTTTGGTTTGCTACAAATACAGGAACTGTGGTTTGGTTCGAGTCTAGAGGAAAGGCAGCACAAATCAAGTAATGGCCTTGTTTGTTCAACATCGGTGGGAGGCCAGTTCTAATAATGGAAGAGCCTGTAGCCAAACTATCGAGGCAGGAGGATGGCTAATAAAGGAACAGCTCCAGTGTTCTGTTGTATAGAGATGGAGACCGGGAACAGCCTGTTGACATTTGAAGCCATGTGACCACAAGCACTACAGGCAGGACCCAGTGAAGCTGAAAAAATGAGATTCAGTGACCTGGGTGATACATAACGATAATGCAAATTTGTCACAGTCATGTATAGATCAGTCGGTTGTTCAGGTGAAACTGAAATGACCACAAATGAAGGGTAGTGGTGTTCTGAATGAGTAATTGGACCTCTTGTTTTTTTTAAGTCTGCATCTTAAAAATGTTACGCAGTTGTTTCAGTTTTTAAGTCTAGGTCCTGCTATTTATATGTTGAAATTTCATTTATATACATGCTGCATATTTAACTGTTGTCCTTTTAAATTCCTTAATTATTAAACACACTATACAATATCGATGAAGTTTGGTGACACCTACTGAAAATCGGACATTGCCCATTTGTGTAGCTGTTTTCACTTAAAGGCTAATGGTATAATAACATAAATGTGTTCCTTAAGGAAATATAGTTAGTCAAGATTTGTCCGTGCAAAATGTTATTTCAAAGTTGTTTATTGGAAGATCTTCGTTATGCCAGTATTCAGATTTTATGGTTATAAACAGAACTAGACCTGCATTTTCATAAGGAATTGCTAAAGTGCTTTAAAATTGGTAATAAACAAGCAACCTGGTCTCTCAGGTTTTAACCCATTTGACTTATTTATTTAACTCAGATGAAGAACATTTAATGATCACTTCATCATTATATCATTTGTGTATATTTAAAATGATTGTGGCTACTATCTTCTGTTTGAAATTGATTCTTGCCCATGTTCTGTATTTACTAGGTAGTAAATAATGTATTGTGTTGATGTATATTGCTGACTGAGTTCTGAATTACATTTTTCTGGTTTTGCCATGTTAGCCTACAGGCTATATGGAGACGGCTCTGTCCTACAGTTCTATAGAAGACTTGCAGTTGCTGTCTTGGGACAATGCCCCCAAATACTGTGTTCAGCTCAGCGTCCCTGGAGGGACAGTCCTTCTGCAGGTACTGCCCACACCAACTGAGATCATTAACCAGTTTTCAGTGTATTGTGTTACAGAAGTCTGCAAATGTTTGTTTCAAATTTTTGTTGATTTGCTAATAGGCAGGAATGTAGCTGGTATTTGTATTTGCTGTATTTTGGATGAGAGTCTGCATTCCTGCTGCTAGATTTTGTTAACAGTGTCTTTATTTGGGAATGAAACACGATCACATCAACTCTTTCTGCTGACACACACATCTCTAAAATGTGTGTGGCTGTGCGTGTGTGTTTGTGTATAGGCTGCCAACAGCTATCTGCGGGACCAGTGGTTTCACTCTCTACAGTGGAAAGTAAGCTGCGATTAATTATTTATTTACCACTGACACCAGTAGGGTTAATGAGCTTACAGTTTCACGTCATTTACAGTTACATGAAAAATATGGCCAGCTCTTTGGAACTGCGTTTAGTAATTCTGATTGCCTACCACATTCTTCCTAAACTAATAACACTTTTTAATGTTTTTAATAGACACATTAATTAATGATTATTAGTCCAACTTGGAAAAAAATCTGAATCTTTGGTTAGTAACTTTTCCAGTAGATGGGTATGCTGAGTAACAAGATATGGTGGTGACACTGGTGGCTTAGTGGTCAAGGTACTGAACTGTGGACCATAATGTCCATTGTTCAGTCCTATCTCCACTAAGCTGCTGGGTCATTGAGCAAGGCCCTTAAAGAGGTTAAAGGATGTTATAGGCGTGTTTTTAGGAGTATCACAAAGCACCAAGTGGTGTATTAATTTTATAAAAAAAAGTCAACAAACTATTTTATTTAATGCCTAAGTTTTTAACAAATACAGTATATCACAAAAGTGAGTACACCCTTACATTTGTGTAACTATTTTAATATATATATATATATTCATGGGACAACACGAGGTTTGTTTTTGCAAATAGATGTAGGAGGGATGGGGGTCAGCCTGCCATTTCTCAGACCAAATGCCACACATCATATTGGTCTGCATGGGTGTTGACCCAGAAGGAAGCCTCTTCTAAAGATGATGCTTAAGGAAGCCCATAAACCTTTTGATGAAGACAAGTGGACTAAGGATATGGATTACTGAAATTTTTTCTTGTGGTCTGACCAAGATAAACCTATTTGGTTCATATGGTGTAAAGCATGTGAAGACCAGGTGAAAACAAGTGTGACGCCTACAGTCCAGCATGGTAGTGGGAGTGTCATGGTTTGGGGCTGCGATGTCATCAATATAGAAGTGGAAGAGAATACCAGTGGATTCCAGTGTCTCATGAAAAGATATAATCAAATAGTTACAAAAATGTGAGGGGTGTACTCACTTTTGTGAGACACTGTAGATGTGTATTAAATGCCACTTGTAATAAAGAATTCTAGTTCTTTCATAATACACTGTAGTCTGTCTCACTAAATTAAAGACAATACTAATACTAAAAGCAGTATTTACTTATTCTGTTCTTTAGTGCGTCATATACGCTTATTTTACAATAGAAAGAATAGGCTTTAGCGTCACAGTTTCATGGAATCTTTTAATGCAGAGATGTTATGTATTTGTTATATTAACAATGTTATTTATTGTTATTAAATTTCAACATCTCCTTATGTGTTCTCCTTAAATCCTCCATGTCTGTACAAAGTTCATTTACTGAATGAATAGAGAGGTTAAATAAAGTAAATCCCAATTTCAGGATGGTCTAAAGACACTCTTCAGTCATTCTTCAAGTCCATTCAGCCACCATAGGAAACTGAGATACAACCAGTTATTAAATAATATGTTTTTGACATTTCCAGCATGTTAGTTAATTAAATAGTCAGTGAATTGAAGAAAGACATGAAAGGTCAAAGTGTTGTGTGTTAATAATTCATGCAGAATGTGTTTGTCTGATATTGTGATTTGAATGAATCGATGACATTTTAGAAGCACTTGATGGAAAACTGCAAAGTCATGCAGCTTTAAAGGTGTTGATGCATCCTTCATTTAGATAAGGTTAGGTGCTTGTCTAAGGTGTGCTGCTTTTGTTCTGTCCTTTAGAGTCTTGCTGGTTAGTGATAACCATGTAGCTCTCACTTTGACGCATTAAAAACACAAATATTATTTGGACTGATGTATCACTGTAAATTGCATTGTTTCACAACCTTTGTCTTATCTACAGAAAAAGATCTACAAGTACCGTAAGGTGCTGAATAACCCAAGCCGCTGGGATGTGGTGCTGAAGGAGATTCGAGCTCTGGTGGACATGGCACTATCCTCTCCATTACAGGACGAGTCCATCCACCAGGCCCCACTGCACATCATCAGCACTCTACTCTCTGAGGTACCACACCCACACACACACACACACACACACACACACACGAGGTTGTGTCCCTTTTCAATTCCAAGGTTTCTACCTCATCGCATTGAGGAAGTTTTTACTTGGCGAAGTTGCCCGTGGCGAATGAATATTGTCAGTGCGTACATGGGCAAACCACAGTCATTATGCAAAAATGGTCTATCAAACTACAGCTCTTCAGCAGTACATTCTCCTCCAACTCTATTATCTTTACACAGCTGCTTCTGTGTCAGTTAATTGGTTTAGATCAGTCTACACCTAATGTCACTGGTCAGTAGCACCATGTTGTTAATTTGGTTATTTATGCATTGTGGTATATAGACGTTGGGTGTTGTTTTTTTACTGTTTCACCTGCCGTTCTAGTTAAGGTTATGGTCAATGATTTTGTTGGTGAGTCATTGTGTCCCAAATTTTGCGATTTCCTTTTGCTATACCTTTTGTCAAACTGTAACATTTTCCTTGATTTACACTTCTCTGTCAATATACTGTTCATTATGTGTTCTGTATACACCTCAGAGTCTCATTTTAATACAAATACATATGTTTGAAACATGTAAATGACAGTAAAATCGCTTATAATTGATATTTTTAAATGAAATGTTCCTGTTATTGTAATACCCCCTAATTTTTGTAAGCAGTGTGGTTATAGTTCTTAATTTGTGCTCTGTCTTAGCCTATCTCACAGTCACATGTATAAAAATCCTTTCCCTTGGCTAGATGTTTCTTGTATTTCACATTTTTTTAAATCGGTGACGGCCAGATGATAATAGGTTCCCCTTTTTGTATCCAGTTCCTCTCGAGGTTTCTTCCTCTTATCTAAGGGAGATTTTCCTTTCCACTGTTGCCTTTGATTGCTCAAAAGAGGCTGCTTTGTGACATTGTCTGTTGTGAAAAGTGCTGTACAAATAAATGTAGGGTTTTTTTCCATTTTGTTTTGGCTGAAACTTATCCCCGTAGAAGAACAATTTAGGCTTAATGGCTCAGTACTAAATCTGCATTACCTGGATCAGTCTTGTATAGAAATAGCACTGCTGAAGAACATGACACGGCAGGATTTTTAGCCATGTATGAATTATCTGCTCTGTGGCTTTGCGAGGAAATCAAAAAGTCGGTGGATCCTGAGTAATGCTTTTATGTCATTTCCTTCTCAGAATACTAACCTCAGTGCCCAGGACCATGAGAGCATCATTGTGGTGAGTGAGTTTGCTGAGTTATATTTGCCCTTTACAGCAGGAGAGATGAGTTGAGGTGCTTTTAACAGTAAAATACACGAGTGGGAGGGAATTAAAGTACATGCAGTAGTTACTATGTCTTTAAAATATGCATTAAATAAGTGGTAATCAATATAATCAAAGTTATTATTGTTCAGTCACTAAATTTAATATTTATAAATTTATGCCCTTCATGCCATGGTTTTCCTTACTTTCCTAGCTACTAGTAATGTAGTTATTTAGTGAAAACAGGGAAAAAATACAAATTATAAGCTGGCCTGTATTGTGGAATTCTATAAAGACGAGTAAGCATTTTACATTCATAATTTACTGTAAGTTGATCGGGGTGCATAGGACCATAGGAGATTCCGGTTAAACTCTTTATTACTTATCTTTATCAGGGGTGCCAATACTTGTGGAGTGGACCGTATTTGTGCGATCCTTTGGAAAGTTTTGTTCTGATTTGGTCAACTGAAATGTTGTGCTGATTTTTTTTTTGCTGAAACACTGAGCTTAAACAATCTTAAATACAATAGTACATATTACTAAGCATTAATTTTTTTATTTTATTTTTATTTTTTTGTATTTCATGTATTGGTAAATAACACAGTATACCATGTGAAAACGTTTGGGTATCCTGACGGTCAGTATTTTGGGATTTATTTTTGATAATTTGTTTAAAAATGTTTTAGGCCAGATTGTTTATAATATGCAAGTGTGGAGGTTATGTTTAGTACAATTTAGTACCACAGAGAATTTCTAGTGCCACCAGCTGCCAAGGTTTCTCAGAACTACCAAAGCTTAGCTTAGCTTAGTTTTTTATTTGAACATGCCTTTTGTCATTGTGGCCAAATAGTTCTACCCTGTTTTTTCAGTTTTGACTTAAGTGTTATTATGCAAAAATCAGACATAACAAAAGTCAGTAAGACCACGGGTGAGGTTGTCTGTTTCTACAACACTGCACAGTTTACCTAGGCACCAATACACCTGCTCCTTTGTATGCCTTCCATTTTTGTAGGCATTCCAGATCTTGTGTTGACTTGAACAGTGCCTATTAACTTCCAATTTTTACTAATATTCCAGTCAGTGGAAATTGCAACCAGGAACATTTCAGGTGTCTTTTTATGGCTGT
Source organism: Parotocinclus haroldoi (assembly GCA_034779995.1). NCBI lineage: Eukaryota > Metazoa > Chordata > Actinopteri > Siluriformes > Loricariidae > Parotocinclus > Parotocinclus haroldoi. The sequence continues at coordinate 12,193 of JAUZST010078638.1, read as the reverse complement.
TTTTTATAGCCATGGGTGTGTAAACACAACATGCAGAGTTACTTGAACTATCACAGAATTGATTTAGCATTCAAACTGTCTGCACCTGACTGGGATCACAGCCTAACTAGTCAACAAGGTTCTCTCCACTTTTGGATATGCCAAAATTTCGATGCATTGCGATTCAGACGTTAACGATTCTGAATCTCTGTAACGTCTATTTTGAGTTCAATATTCCGTTTTTGCTTTCTTTGCAAAAAGTTTCTCGTTTTTGACTTTTAGACCTGATTTGATGGGGGGGCGAGATCAAGGCAATCATTGGCTACTGGAGTTAAACCCCACTGCGTCAGGACGCCACTGGTCAGGAATAAACACAGTTAAACTGTGTTTATGTTTTCTCATATGATTATGCCTTTTAATAATGAGGCTTAGAGTCAGACTGCTAAACTGCTAAACTTTTTGAAGCGAAAGCGAGACTGAGAGAAACGCAACGGAAAAAAGGCGCAAAGAAAGCAAAAACTCAAAATAGACGATTACAAATAGAAATATTCTGTTTACAAACCGGTATTTATTACAAAATGTAAATTTTTGGTTACGGGTTTTTTGGTTCTCAAAACTTTAGGACCTATTCTGATGCCATAGATTCATTTGATGTAGTCACATGGTATAGAAAAAAACAAATCGAGATGCATTGCTAATCGTTGCCCTTTGAATCGAATCGTGAGGTGCCTAGAGATTCCCACCCCTATGCCAAAACGAGCTTAGCTTTTCCAATTCAGATAAGAAACAGTAATTGTGCATTACAGTGTGCAGCATAGTGTTTACTGCTAACATGCAAAACATGTTGACAAGGAAATGTTCCTATGGGAGCCCAAACCTTCATACAATTGTCACGTCATCATTATCATTTGCTTTGCTCTGTATGTCAACAATATATGTGCACATGTTTTTGGCCAGCGTGTGTTTTTGTTGCTTGTATGATGATGAATGGTACTGTGATCTGCCTGCAGGCCATCGCTCCTCTGCTGGAAAACAACCACCCTCCCCCTGACCTGTGTGAATTCTTCTGTAAGGTAAACTGCACCTGGCTATACTACTAGAGCAGCCATGTATGCAGGCAGAGCGCTTCACAGCTGAGTGACTGCACATGAAATTCTTAGGAAGTTTTTTGGCAAGGTTATGTGTGAGTTTCACACACTGGTGGTCAACATTGTGAATCACAAGTACAGAATGACTTTTCATGAGCATCGATGTGATCATCATAACGCTACAGTGAGTGATATTAATGAAGTTATTGGAATACAATATTACATCAGTTATGATTGTATCTGCAAGAAAAACCTTTATTTCTGCATAAATGAAATAAATAAATAAATAAACTTATATAATTCCAAGGTATAATAATAGATAAATACACAATCGAAATCAACACAGATAAAGCCTTCATAGCCTAGGATGGGGAAAATGTATGTGAACCTTGTGCATAATATAGTGATTTGTAGAATCTGTTTTTTTTTAATTATTTTATCTGATTATAAATACTTAGTAGGTTTACTAATTTTCCTACCATATTCAGTGGGATGAAAGGTTGTACAGTTCATGAGTGTGGTGCAATTTAAAGGGCAGCATTAACATGGCACAGTGGCAGGGAGAAATTTTAGACCATAATGCAGTTTCATGACACGGCATCTTAGTTGGTTTCAGGTTTGGCTTTTGAGCTGGGCTTATCAAAACACATTCTCCTCTTTTTAACTTTGCAAACTGTTTGTTGGATCATGACAATACTAGAAACAAAATGCAATCCAAACTTACTTTGAGTTCTCAGATTGTTTTCAGATAAAAAATGTATGTGTGCGCACATTAAACATTACATTTACAGATTAAATAGGAGCATTCAGTTCTGAGCAATTTGCTTAACTCTGTTTACATTAGTTCCAGGGTTTAGGCTACGCAAATCATTTGAGATAAATGAACAGTGGTAATGCAGAAGTTATAAACCTATCAAGCATATCGGATATGGTCAATAAAACAACCAATTCATGTAGTAAAAAGTGTTGTTTGTGTTAAACTTGATTCCTATTAATTCTTTCTGCAGCACTGTCGTGAGCGTCCTCGCTCTATGGTGGTCATTGAGGTGTTCACTCCAGTGGTCCAGAGAATTCTTAAACACAACATGGTGAGTGTGAATATGGTGCCCTGTGCAGAAACCTTGTATCTGCTGTTTTGTACCTTGGTTGTAACTTTCTGTTCTGCCCCTCTGTGTTACTGCAGGACTTCGGAAAGTGTCCCAGACTACGTCTCTTCACTCAGGAGTATATTCTGGCTCTGAATGAGCTCAATGCAGGGATGGAGGTTGTGAAAAAGTTCATTCTCAGGTGAATGCTGTTTTGTGAACATGTATATGCAAAGTGAATCCCACACTAAAAACGCTTCCTTCGACATTGTGTATTATTTTGGCAATACACATGCTACAGTCATGTTACAGTCTTAACCACATTGCATTACTTCAAAACACTTTTTTGAGAGCTAAACAATCAGAGTAGTGATGCCCTGCATGAAACTCTGCTTTCTGTGCTTTCTTTAGTCAAAGACTTTGAGAGGGTAAACTGTAGCAGAGAAACATTTTATCAACAGATTATAATGTACACTCACCAGCCGCTTTATTAGTTACATCTTGCTAGTATCGGATTAGTAATTAATTATTTGCGGCATAGTTTCAACAAGGTGTTGGAAACATCCCTTATAGAATTTGATCCATATTGACCTGATAGCATTACGCAGATTTGTTGGCTGTACATGATACGAATCTCCCATTCTACCACATCACAATGGAGCCCTATTGGAGATCTGGTATCTGTGGAAACCTTTTGAGTACAGTGAACATGACTCATTGTCATGTTCAATAAACCACTTTGAGATGATCTTAGCCGTATGACGTTCCATGCAGAAGATGGGAAGAATATGTTTTTTATAAAGAAGTAGGCTGTGTTGTTTATACAGAGTTCCTTTGTTATTTAGGGAACCGATGTATGTGAAAAAAATACTACCCTTACACAACTACCCTTAGCTTCAACTGTTGACATGAGGCAGGATGAAGCCATACTTGCATGTTGTTTTCACCACATTTTGACCCTACAATCCGAATGAAGCAGCAGAAAAAGATATATCAGACCAGGAAACTCGATCCAAATTTGTTGTTTAGTTTGTGAATCTGTGTAGTTTGTAGCTTCAATTGCCTGATCTTAGCTGACAGGAGTTGAAACTGATGTGGTCTGTGGTAGCCCATGTCGATATGTTGTGCATTCAGAGATGCTTTTTTTCCACACCTTGGCTGTAATGAGTGGTTATTTGAGTTTCTGTTGCCTTTCTATAAGCTTAAACAAGTCTAACCGTACTTGTCTGTTCTCTGGCATCAGCGAGGCATTTTTGCCAACAGACCTGCTTCTAACTGTTCTCTACACTACACTGTTTATTTTTTTCATTTTCTGTGAATGAAATAGTCAGACCAGCCTGTCTAACACCAACAACTACTGTATTCAAATCACATTTATTCACTGTCTTGACCATGCTTGCATATCTAAATGCACTGAGTGGTTACTATAGTAGATATAGAAGTTGAAAAGGTGTAGCTAAGTACGTGGCTGTGAGTGTACATTTACAGATTTTAATGGCTTGCTTGCAAATTTTTTGAGATACAATTCAGTTACTTTTTCTGTTTTACTGTATTGACCTGTACGTGTGTACGTGCGTGTGTGTCTTCAGCATGCATGGCCCTACTGGACAGTGCCCTCACCCTCGGGTTCTCCCCAACCTCGTGGCGGTGTGCCTGGCTGCTATCTACTCCTGCTATGAGGAGTTCATTAACAGGTGAGTCCCTGACAAATAAGGTCTCACACAAACATGGGCAGTCTAGCGTCCCCATGAGCCTACTTCAGTCTCCTGGTAGAGTTCAAACCGCATAATACTTATGTCATATTTGTCCCTATGCGACTGTGGATTTTCAGGCACATGTTATTTTCATGCATATGCATTTAGAATCTCCCCTAGTCCCTGGTCCTCTTCAGTGTACCTGGAAGGAATTATTTTCCATCATCCTGTCGTCACCTTTTACTCTATAGGGAATATGATGATTCAAACCCTAGCTTTGTTATTTCTCTGTCTCCTCCTTGCACCCTATATTTGAATACTTCTGATACCACCATGTGTTTTACTATTACTAATAGTAAGGTCTATCAACTATTTAGTCATTTATCCATTTGTTTACAACACTTGCTTTGAGGTGTGGAGTACCATTGTAGCTATCTAATCTGAGCTAAACGTTTACCTTCGAAACCAATCAAGTGTTTATATTTAAAGTGGACAGTATTGTTTGTATTGGCCAGGTAATGATGGATTATGGCAATGAAATCTGTTTGTGTAGTATATAATTAAATGTTCAGAATTAAGTCACTTTCTACTGAACAAATTAAAAGTGAGTACTACAATAGTAATATTGTGTACTGACTACAGAAGGTGATTATTGTACAAAAGAGAGGTTTCGGGCAAAAAAAAGAAGAAAAAGTGGCGTGTTAAACAAAGTTCAAGAACGATTTAGTCCTTATTTATTTTATTGCCATATTATATAGATTATCAAGTGTGGCTGGAAATACATGTGTACCTTGCGTGCGTGTGCATGTGCGTGTGTGTGTGTATATATGTATGTAAATCTTTGTTAGTAGACCAAGCTTATCTGACCAAGCTTCTTCAGGGATCTTTAGAGGCTTTTGATTATTTCAGTTTTTAACACTGCATACACATTATATTTACATCATTTAGCAGATGCCCTTATCCAGAGCGACTTACAATTAATACAGTCTTACAATCCAAGCAATTGTGTTTTAAGGGCCTTTCTCAGGGACCCAACTGTGGCAGGTGGTATTTGAACCCTGGGCCTTCTGATCCGTAGTCCAGTACCTTAACCACAAGGCCACCACAGTCCCACACACGTGCCTTTTTAAAAACAATAACTGGCTTGTGTTCTGCTCCAGTATCTAATACACACTGCATACTGTTCTCTTAGTGTACTGTGAAGTATACAGAAAGCACAAATTACTGGTAAACCACAGGGTCATATGACTACCAGTTAGTGAAGTGGATTATGGGAAGATATTGCAACAAACACACTGAATGTAAGGCCTATAAACCAGATCTCAGTATCACCTCTGCTATTTGCCTGTTGTTTCCTAAACTTTAAGTTGATTAACTAATGTCTCTTTTGCATATTTCTATCCAGCATTCCAGTTCGTTCCAGTAGCATACTGCTAAATCATGTCTCAGTAATATTCCATATTGTTTTCTTGGCCCACTATGTGTATTCATGTTTACATGCTGTGTGCTGAGTTTAGGTGCGATTTGAATGAACAGTAAGCATATTCTGCTATTTAGGAGACTCATAGCCCCGATTCACTTGCACCTCTGAGAAATTTGGAGAAAATTCAGTTAAAATAATGTTTTCAAATACAACATTTATTCATTTGCAAGCTGTAACTGTATCTTCATATCTTACTGGATTTCTCTCTTTTTCTCTCAGTCGTGATAACTCTCCCAGTCTGAAAGAGATCAGGAACGGCTGCCAGCAACAAAGCGAGAGGAAGCCTCCGATGCCTCTACGATTGTTGCGTCCTGATCCACCCACCTCCCTTTCACCTTCACCACCCTCCATTGTCAATTCAAGCGAGATCCTGGTGGAACTGGAGCGCAACAACAACACTGCCAACACAGCCCTGCGTAAGGCACCTGCAGGGGGTGACAGCGAGCCCAACCTGATCGAGTGCTTGCTGGTGAGCCCAGCTCTTAGTGCCCTGTCCATCCAGCTCCCTGCCCAAGCCGACAGAGTGCTGGCCTGCTTCGCCCTCATCCTCAAAATGCTGTGAGTGTTCCATCTTTGGCTTTTCCACTGAAGGTTTATACATCTAAAAATAATTTTTTTTTTCCTCATATACAGTGTGATAAGAAGCGTTCATACTAGCAGTGAAGATTTTCAGAAAATCTGAAAAGAAAGTTGAAACAATTTGGCAAATGCAAATAAAAAGATGTCCCTTTTATCACAGACAGTATAAACTTGAGATATTTCATGTTTTGTCTGGTCAGCTGTGGTCAGCTTTATTCCGTGTTAATATACATGCGTTCATACATGTCAAAGCTGCAGCAGATTCACAGTTGGGACGGTAAAACATGTACCACTTTGTAATGTTGCCATTCCTTCTCTCAACACTTATGATGTATTGACTAAGGGTACCAAACGATGTACCTGTACCCTCTTCTTCCGAACCCAAGCTATGAATTAAATTATATTATGCAGTGCACGTGTGTGCTGACTATTCAAATCCTTGACTGTTAATTCATTTGACTAACGTATACATGTCCATATGCATGGTTTGTGTTCAGAACTAGATGTGTGTATTTGTATATCAAAAGATCATAGAAACACCTTCTTTAAATCATGCTGTAAAAAAAACATGCTGTAAACATTCTAGTCGATAGCCTTTGCACATAAGAGCTGCTGGGCAGCCTGAAATCTGATCTTACAATGAGTTTATTACGTAAGTGCACTAACCTGTAGCCCTGTATAGCACCTGATCCAGCAGTCTGACAGGGTTTGAATCCCAGCAGTGATGCTTAGGTTTCACCTCTTAATTTGTGTTGTGTTCCCATTGCCATATATAAGAAGCTAATTTCCTCCTTTGTTGTAACACTAATATATTTCTTTTTCCTTGCAGCTCAGACTATGACGACTGGAGACCAGCGTTAGCTAGCCTGCTACAGCCCATTCCATTCCCCAAAGAGTGAGTGATACTCTTATTTTTATTCTACTGCTGAACAGAACTCCATTTCATACTGAATGTGGAGATGGCACATTTGTGTAAGCTCCAAATTTGTGCCAGTATTAATCACGATCCTCATACAAAAAAAATCATTAGTGCAATGTAGGTTTTTTTCTCAGCTTCAGTTCTTTTTTCTGTGCTGCACAAACTTTTTTACTGCCACTGGCCCCTGAAAAAACCTAAACATAATATAATACAGTCATGTCCAAATATTTTGATAATGGCATAAATTTTGGTTTTCACCAAGTGAAAATGGTAATGATAATTGTACTTCATTATACCATATAAACATCTGTCAAGAGGTTCTTTGGTCGAAACATCCAGAGTTAAGACAGATTTTAGGACCTTGCCTATTAAAGCGAGGGATTGTTAAACTGGCATACCTATAATTATTACCCATGCCATTTCCTAGAATAAGGAACATTTTGGATAATGGATTTGGATAAAATTTTGGTGAAAACATAACAAATAGTAAATTAACATTCTTGCATTTTATCTGTTAGGAATCTCAAGTTCAATCTTATAATTCAAGGAAAATGTTTTAAGGAAGACAAGGAAAACAAAAGGCTTCTGGTTACTTTGTGTTCAAGATTCTTCTCAATATGCGCTTGGGTGGCACAGTGGTTTAAGTGAAATATTAGCATCGCAGATCAGATTCAGAAAGGGTTATTATACGTTATAGGCAGCGGTAACCTCCATATTTTATTCTTGCTGTTTTACCTTGAAGTTCAGCTAAAATGAGAGGATTATTAATGACCCGAGAGGAAGCTAATGTGCTATATGAGGGTAATGAAGGATGAGGATAATGAAACGAAATATTGCCTAATTTTTGTGAGCAGTGTATATAGCTTTAGTCATTTGGCTTGGATTAACCGTACAGTCGCGGCCGACTCTCGGTCATTTGATGGATCATCGATCTCCACACATTTCTGCCTTTCATCGATGTGATCCATGAAGTATTTGGCAGGATAGTGGAGTAGTTTGCCATTGCTTTCTCCACCCCTCCCCATTTATCCGGGCTTGGGATCGGCATGCAGCTGTTTCTAGTTTAGCTGTGATGTTTGTATACACACGTTAATGACAATTTAGAGACACCAATTAACTTAAAACGCATGTCTTTGGACTGTGGGAGGAAACCGGAGTAAACCCACGCAGACACAGGGAGGACATGAAGACTCCACACAGAAAGGACCCAAGCCGCTCCACCCTGGGATTGAAATGCTCAGTCCAGCTCCACTGGATTTTCTAACCAGACTATAGTATGCTTTGTAGTGTTATTTCTACAAAATTAGTCAAATAAAATTCCTGGAATTATATTTATATTGCTTTGTAGCACAATACTTATTTTACTAAACAAAGGATTGTGGATTGTGCAACAGTGGTCACATCTTTGTTGTTGTTGTTGTTTTTTATATATTATATAATTTGTGTAAGTATTGTTTATAACCTAATGGTAGTCATATGGTCTCTTTTTGAGTCTTGGTACTCCCAAGGTTTCCTCCCTCTATATTCAGTGTTTTTCCTTGCCATTGTCCCCCTAGGCTTACTTAATTTGGGATTGGTCTTTTAGGATAATATAATATTGTAAAGCTTTGAGACAATGCACCATTGTAAAGAAAAAAGTGCTATAGAAATAAAATGACTTTGACTGTTGTTGATTATTGACACCAACAGAATGTGTAATTATTTTATAATTTTGGTTTTGCTTCATTGATTGAAAAAAAAAAGAATTCCCCATAACATTGGGTCTTTTATAGGGTCAAGCAGTAAAAGATTTGTTTATCAGCCTTGAAACATTAATCAGAGATACAATATTACACAATTATTGTAAACAAACATTTTCAATGGTGGTTTCATACCTTTGCCCTACTTTAAATGTGATCTAGACTTACAGGGGTTTTTAGCTTTGTGAATCACCCCATCTAGTATTTAAATGAGCTTTTCCCCCAAAATACAGAAACTACATTTTACTTACTGTGGGCATTTTCAAGCAATGTACATAGTAATGAAATGCAGTTTGTGTATTTTGCTAACAAAAATGAATTATCATATTATTATCATGAGCCATATTATTAGCTGTGAGGTGAACAATAGATTTGGCTGGATGCATTGGATTTGGCACTCTCATTACTCTTACTGGTAGTGTTTTTGCGTTCCTTCAACAAGTGAGTTATGTAAAGCTAAAGTGGATTTATTTTTACTTCTGTTTATTTCTTAATCTGTGCTCTCCCCTGTTCTCTTTGTTGAGATGGGTAAGGTCTAGGAGAAACTACAGGGAGGGTTTTTTTTGGTTGTCATACTGGGAGACAGGAAGTTGGTGATGCTGCTGACGTTGCTGGGCTTAGCTCTTCTCTGCAGGGGAATGATATGTGTTGGGCCCATGATGCTCATTGCACCAGTGTAATTGGTCAGGGACTCATTATGCATCTCCTGTGGAGTCCTACTGTTGTCACAGGTGGAAAACTCATCTGCGTTAACATGTTAATCTGAACATTCAGCCCTCATTAGGAAAGAAGCAACAACAGGCAGAGGCATCCCAGAGCACAGCACAAAACATGCTATACACCACACTTGTACAATGTCATGAAGTAACTGTTGTTTGTATTGTTTTCTTTGTTTTTATCTCCTCTTTAGGGCCCTCGCTCATGCCAAATTTACAAAGTAAGTTGCACTGGTTATGTCTCTTTGAATTCTTGTATTAACTTATATTCACCATATTGTAGCCCTGCATGCAATATCAAAGTCAAGCACATACATGTTAGTGCATATAGAGTGAGTCTGTAACCTAAAGGACATCTGCGAATCTGTTGTCTCTTGCCTTTTCAGAGAACTAAAATACGTTATTCAGAGGTTTGCAGAGGACCCCCGACAGGAGGTAAGCTTACTAGCTTACTGAGTTCAGGAGTAATCCAGGCAGATTTAGGCAGTTTTTTTGCCCTGTTCCATCTTTTAACAAAAGTGAAATTGTACAGACATCTGTATACACCAGTGACTTGCAAAAAACTTGCCTTAACATGTCTTTTCAATAATTTACATTGTTGTAGCAGTGCTATAGATACGATAAAACTAACCTACAAAACAAATTACCACAAAAGCAGCTAAATAATGTCGCGTTCAGATTAAGACTTGGTAGTACTTCACATTGCTTCACATCACATTTATTTTAATTTGGTTCAATCATTGCAATATATTACACCCATTTGATTTGGAATTTTGCTTTAACATGTTTTTTTGTTGTTTACTAATTTGGCATTTGCCAATAGACAGTTACTGACTATAAGACGTTTCTTTTAATTTAATAAATACTTGTAGATATTGATAACACTGACTCTATTTAATTAAACTAGGGCAATATCATGACTAAAGATTTGAGTTTGACTAACTACATTTTGACGGAAGTGGTGACCAAATGGTTGTGGTTGTGTGTTTTACAGGTGCACTCCTGTTTGCTCAGTGTGCGTTCTGGAAAAGACGGCTGGTTTCAGCTTTACAGTCCAGGGGGGGTCGCGTGTGACGATGACGGAGAACTGTTTGCTAGCATGGTATGTATATTTTATGCGTGTGTGTCTGTCAAGAGCCAAATGTTTGCAGATACCCACAATTAAATCTAGAATTGTGGCCATCATATAAATGCGCTCCCATCTGCCCTTCTTTTTAGAAGGTTTTTCCATTACTGACTGTGAAGGCAATACATCCTGATGCATTGCTAACATTCCAGTTCATCTTGTCTGGTTTGAAGTCAGGATATTCTGTTAGCCAACCATGTTCCCATCAAAGTTGGTAAACTCTTCCCTTATGATCCTTCTCTTAGGAGGATAGGACAGAAAGTTGATCAACTGACGTAGTGGAGATGTGAAAACCTATGAAAGTAGTGTACTGATGATGTTCAGTCCATCCCATTCTACTGCCATTGATTGTCAAGATTTCATTCCTGTATTCTACACAAAATAAACATGTTGGCAGGGATTGTGGTTGAAATGACTCACTGGGTGTCTACATACATTTGGCCATAAAGTGGATATGTGGAATTTATCTTCTGTTATGATTTCATGGCAGGTTCACATTCTAATGGGTTCTTGCTACAAGACAAAGAAATTTCTACTGTCTCTGGCTGAAAACAAACTGGGTCCCTGCATGTTGCTGGCACTGCGGGGAAACCAGACCATGGTTGAGGTGTGTAGAATGCGCACCAACAGTATAGTTTTGGGTCGTATTGTAGTTTTAGTTTTAATGAAGTTTAGTTAAGTTTTTTGTTCTGTATTGTACACATTTTGTATTTTACTTCTTGATTGAAAGATTCTTTGGAATATAATTTCAACAGGGGAATGTGTGAATCCGTTGTGCACATTGTGTAATGTTACGTGTCCTTTACACAACTGCAAGTCATGCTAGTACCCCAACCCTCAACCCAGCTAGTGCTCCCAACCCTGAAAAAAGGAGGGGGAAAAAAAGTATTTGATACACTGCCGATTTTGCAATTTATCTCACCTACAAGGAATAGAGAGGTCTGTAATTATTATTGTAGGTACCCATTTTTTATTTGTAAATAATTCATTTGCATTTTTTAGCATGACATAAGTATTTGATGCAATAGAAAAATAGAACTTAATTTTTGGTACAGAAACATTTGTTTGCAATTATATAGGTCAGATGTTTCCCGTAGTTCTTGACCAAGTTTGCTCACTGCAGCAGGCATTTTGACCTACTCCTCCACTCAGATCTTCCCCAGATCTGTCATCTTTGAGACTGTGGTTCCAGCTCTCTTCAGGTCATTGACCAGCCCCTCCCATGTAGTTCTGGGCTGATTCTTGACCTTTCTCAAAATCATCCTTACCGCAAGAGGTGAGATCATACATGGAGCCCAGAACGAGGACAGTTATCTTGTTTCTTCCATTTTTTAAATAATTGCACCAACAGTTCTTACCTTTTCACCTAGCTGCTTGCCCATTGTGCCGTACCCCAACTCAGCTTTGTGCCGATCTACAATTATATCCTTGGACATCTCTTTGATCTTGGGCATGGTGGAGAGTTTGTGATTGATTGTGTGGACAGGTGACTTTTAAACAGGGAACAAATTCAAACAGGTGCAATTAATACAAGTAATGAGTGCAGAATAGGAGGGCTTCTCAAAGTGAAACTAACAAGTCTGAGAGAGCCAGTAAAATACAAAGTAATTATTTAAAAATCATACAATGTGATGTTCTGGAATTTTTTTAGAATCTCGACAGACTTAAAAGAAAATGTACAAAATGTATCTTATGTATCAAATACAGACAGCTTTGTGTGTGTGTGTGTGTGTGTGTGTGTGTGTGTGTGTGTGTGTGTGTGTGTGTGTGTGTGTGTGTGTGTGT
>JAUZST010078627.1:0-20854 GCA_034779995.1 Parotocinclus haroldoi | reverse complement strand
AAACGTTGACTGGAATTGAGTAAGAACTTGTTTTTTACAGTATTATTACTTCGCATGCTGAGTATCTATACATTGTGATGGAGATCGTTTCGAAAACCTTGGTTGCAAATTTATTTTTCAATGAACAAAGTTGGTGAGCAACAGTAGTTCTTGGTTATTAGGACCAAAACGATCACGTCCAGATGTGGTCCAATTAACCGGAATCGACTGTACTTGCACCAAGGTCACACTAATTGTTTCCTCTTTATTAAATATTTCCTATATTTGCTGTTTATGTCTAATAAAGAGACTGAGAAAGAATTCGATGTGGTCATTAAGCCATTGCTAAAACAACATCTAAGACTTTTGCACAATGCTGTATTTCTCACTTCTTAAAAGAACCTAGAAAACGAACCAAGAAACCTGGAGAAAACAACATTGAAGCAGTGTTAATCAGAAACAGGAGAGAAAAACATGTAATTCAGCATTGTATTTGGTCTCGTTAGAAAGGGATTTGTGTGAGAGAGTCTAATGGGCGTGGATAATAATCCTGGATCAGTCAAATTAGTTATACTAATCATGCATGATGTGTCTTTCAAATTAAGATCAATCCTATTTTTGCATCATTCCAACTAATTATCCATCAGTCTTGTGGAATTTTTCAACTGAATCAATTCCACATAATGCATCGTTCAAACAAAGTCTAACCAATCCTGGATTATGTATTATTCAAACAAATTAAGATCTGCCTATTCTAATTGACTGCTTACGTTTGGCTTTATTTGGTGGCTGGCAGGAACCAGCTGCTGAAAACAACAGTTCCTGAGGGCTTGGGTTCAATTCCCCATCTAGGAGTGTGAAATATGCATCAACTATGATAAAATATTAATTGTTACCTTAACGATGTGCGAGCTGACATTATCAATAAGTATGTCACTTTGGCACAGAATTCACTGTGTCATGTAGACAGGTAGGACAGAATACTGCACCCCTACACTGGGTGCAGGCAGAGCGCCAGTGTGTGTGTTGAATTAGAACGACCGTTGTTGACTGGAGGGGGTGGTTTATGGTTCAAGATCCCTTCCTAGACAGTTTAACCCTCATTCACACCACGTGGCCCTAACGACTGACACAGTGGCAGTGTGGGTCACACCTTGACCTCGGCGATCCCAACGCCTCACGTTTTGACAAAGGGGGTCAATAACTCTAAGAACCACCTCTAAGGTGACACCCTTTTGTGACAACAGTTTAAATATCTGAGACTTGCCATCATTGCTATTAGTTGCTGCCTGTGTGGAGTTTGATTTCCCTGTGCCAGCTCAAATTGGGAAAACATGTTCGCCTTGTGCCCATCCACAAACGAGGAGGTGGATTAGAGAAGCTAAATTGCCACAGTGTTTGAGTGAGTAAGGACTGGCACCCTTTCCATGGATTGTCACCTTTTATCCACAAATCGGGGAAAAAAAACAGGTAGATGAATTGATATAACTGAACAGGATCCATCCAATATGTCATTTCATCTTACACGATAACGAAAAGAGGCTGAGGCCATGTCAGCTTTAGCAGTAACTTAACACACAAATAAAGACACACAAATCCCTATCATTTTGAATTCCAAAACCGTGCTTTAAGACAGCCCGTCCTTGGATGAAGCAAAAAGAGTAGTTAGCAAGATTACATAAGAGAAATGTCAGTTGGAACAGGAGGAGAGCATCCAGAGTAAGCGTTAGTATGCACCGAAATCCCACTGTAATGGAGCTGGGGGCTAAAGCCAGGCCAGCTTCCACATGAGGAAATACCAAAGGAAGAACAAGTCCATTCCTACAGGTCTCTTCCAAACGACCCAAAGAGTCAAGGGATTTGAAGAAAATGCCAAAAAAAGAGATCCCCCACAGCCCGCCTGATAAAGATTGCATGATTGGGCCAGTTCCAATCATGTCCACAGTCAGCCATCGGCTTGCATCCGTCAGTCTACCTCACTCTCTAATGGTCCGGATCGTCCAGGGGGGCGCCCGCGGTGCTCCAGACCCATAAAGGCCAGTTCAGGCTCACAGGATACCCGGATCCTCGGGACATTTGCATTACCACCAAGTTGCCGGAGCTGAAGCTCAACCCTCTCCCTCTGAGCATGGGAGGGGGTGGCGGCTGGGTAGGACGGGGGTCGGGAGGGTATGTGGCTGGATGTTTGGTCAGGAAATAAGATGTGTGATAGACGTGACTCCTCGGGTTGCCCGGAGGTGTGCTGGTTCTTGGCAGGGAGACGAGGGGAGTTACTTTGGGCTCGCTTCATCACCTGTATAAACATTGTCATCACAAGAGTGGATTAAAGGAAACGGACAGCCTTTTTGACCCTAATCTCTTTCCACAGTACCTGTAGCGTCACCACACACCGTAATATCAATACGGCTCCCTGTACGGGTGAACGTTCAACAACCATCCGAACGACGTCCCTTCACTTACACAACGAGGTCATAGTGTTAAAAAGTGTGTTTTACGCTGAACTGAACAGCTGCTCTTAGGTACAAGTGAAGAATGGTTGACCAGCAAAGGGAAACATCTTGAAATGACTATTTATCATAATTGTGCCGTGGTGACGTGAGATTGGGTTTCAAAATGCTGTCCATAAACAAGCAGACCCCAACCTTGAATTGAAGTTCCTGTGCTGTACATTGGGAGGAAAAGTTAATGTTCTGCAATGAGCACCATATGTGTTTCAATCAAAGATCCTAGTACCTCTTTGGCCCAGGCTGGTTTGTCGCTGGGGTTGACCGCATCCTTATAGTGATAGAGCTGTTTCTTCTCAGCAGGTCGAGGTTCCTGCTGTTGCTGTTGGAGGGAAACCAGGTAAGCTCTTTCCTGCTGGAGCTGCCTCTGCAGCCGCTCGGCCTGCCTCTGCTCCTCCAGCTGCTTCCGCTTATACTCCTGCGCAGTCAGGCAGCGAGAACAGAGAACAACTGTCGATTCGATTTCACTATTTTGACATAAGGATAAACGCTGGGTTGTAGTATAACTATCATAACACAAGTGCAAAACTCGGAGGGAAGTACTAGAGCGTTTATTTAGGAATAAACCGCACAGGCCCTCCCGATTTCCAATGGAGATACGTTCCGACAAATCCAAGTTGAATTTATACTAAACAAAGGAGATTAATATATCCTGGATATAAATACATGCCTGTATTTTACCCGTACTCTGTAGACTGCACTTCTTAGTGCGTATATTGGCCATGCATTACATTTAGCTTTGCAAAACACTTTCGGAAACTTTTGTAACCTTTATCGCACCAGGCAGGTCATTAGGAACAGTTTCTTATTTACAATGGCAGCCTGGCATAAGGCAGAACATGCAAAATCACCAAAAGTAGATAAAAAAAACAAACAACAATGACGACAAACAAGGCACCAGACAAAAAGAGTCAGCTGCTCATCCTCTGCCAGTTTCTCGCTCCTTCATGTGGAACTGCTCTAGGATGGCAATAAATTTGTTAAGTATTTAATTAGTATTATTGATTCGATTAGTGTAACAGCATGTCAGCTGTCTGATTCACAGTTAGTACAGCTGATTGATCTTGTTATATATAATAATCCAATTAGCGCTCATGTGAAGCAGCTTATTTCTTTCGGCGCGTGACATAAGTAGCGTCCGCTTCCAAAACCGTTCTGGACGTTAAATAAAAATAAACATGAAAATACACGATGAAAACGTGCCTGTGGACGACAAATGGCGTCTATAAAAGGCCAAACCGAGGCTTTCATGAGCCAGCAATGTTGCTGATTAACGACAGATGTTATCTCGCTGTTGAAATGGATCCTGCCACCTTTCTCTGTTGGCACTTAAACAATGCTGTAAATCCTGAGACGGCGGACGCACGACCGCACCGTCTCTGCTCTCATGTACAAATTTTAATCAAGGACGGTTTTTTTTGGTCAACGGGTAACGTCTGAGGGGAAACAATTTCACACAAAGCCATTAGCTTGGCGAGATAAATCTATTGATAGCCAATTATCTACCGACTCCAAATCTAATTTCCCACAGCAACGAGGCACAAGCTCCAGAGCTGCCACTAATCACCTCGGGGCTGTCGAAAATCAATTTAACCAGCCGATAAAGCTCTGCCTGCACTGCGGAGGGAAACGCAGGCACTGCCACAGTCTCAGGACACTAAAGGACACCCAGTAAAGGAGGGATTTGGACAAAGGAACAGCTGATAAAACACTTGGTTTCCTGAATACACGTGGCCTGCTACGCTGACATGTTTATTTCTGCCATCATTTTTCATTTTATTATTCACTCCGTGATCCATAGCATCTACACTGTGGCTGAACGTGGCAATCGTGATTAAACACACAATAATTATGGGCTGCTGGGCTATTACTGACGCCCTTATGTATATTTGCAGATTACAAATATCTCCAAGCCACACCCATCATAAGAAGCAAGGTAGGGAGCAAGTCCAGAGAACCACCGAAATGAGATGAGGAGCTGAAGTTTGAAAGGTGAGGGTTAGTTTTTACCAGAAGAAGAGCTTGCTCCTGGAGGAGCTGCTGCTGTAAAATCTCCAGCTGCCTCTGTTCCTCCTCCAGCTGGCGGCGGATATACTCCTACCAGAGCCGTCCGGAACGAGGCAAGAGACGGAAAGAAAGAGAAGAAGAGCAAGATTGAGAGAAAAGGCAAAGATGAGAGTAGTGTGGGGTAGGAAAAGACTTAAAGGAATACTCCAGGGTTTGTCAACTAAAGCAGCATCCATTGTGTTTACAGTACGAGGGTTAGCAGGAATAAGAACTTCAGTTCTGAGCTGCCTAACACCCAACTACATTCTTCAAACTGTAAAGACGATCTTAAAAGATGAATGGCACAGTAGGGGTGTGTGTGATATGCATCATCTACGCTGCTCACAAAAATTAGAAGATTTAAAGTAAATATAGAAAGAATACAATACAATTGATCAACACTAATATATTGGATATAATGAATATATGAATATATCATCATTTCTCTTGCACTTTTCCTCTCTATATAAGACTTGGTTCAGGAGATCGCCTCCATCCTATCACGTAAAGTGAGGTGCGTCTGCGCTGGAATTCAATACTGGGACAGAACTGAGTCGTCTCTGTTTTTTCCCCCCAATCTTTTAGCTGTATATACAGCAGGGAATGGGTTTGGATTTTGGGTTAGGTGCTATACGTTCCCATAGCAGAATAAGACTGACCTTAAACCTCTAGTGTTAGTTTATTCATTTGGCTTCTTTAACGTGGCCATCAGCTTTAGTGGCCATCCTTGCGACACACACAAGTTAATCTCAAGACTAGTCACACACACACAAACACGCACACAATGGCAATTTAGAGTAATCAATTAACCTAACACATGTCTTTGGGCTGTGGGAGGAAACCGGAGTACCCGGAGTAGACCCACGCAGACACGGGGAGGACATGCAGACTCCACACAGAAAGGACCCAGGCCGCCCCACCCTGGGATTGAACCCGGGACCCTCCTGTTGTGAGGCAGCGTTGCCGCCCCACCCTCGTGCCGCCCCTTCCATTACAAGTGACTAAGTAAGCAGGTTGGAATTCTTTCCTCAGGCCATGGAAACATGTCGGTGCTAACCACCCATATCTTACAGCCTCATCAAATAAACAGCAGACGTGTATAAAATCTGGAATATTCCTTTACAAAGAGAGTTCTATGCAAACACGACTATATAAAAGAGCATTATTTGAACATCTGAAAGAGATTTTCAAGAGAAGCAAGCGTATTACAAGTGAAAGAGGTGATTAGTTGAATTGGTATTCAAAAGTGGCAATTCTGAGAAGTGTGCAGAGTCATTGTTGAAGAGAGATTAGCCTCAACGAGTGAAGGGTGTAAGTGGGGCACCACAAGAATGAGGCCCTTAATGTCGTTTCTCATTACGGAAGGTACGGAGCCATTTTAAAAGGCACCCGGTTCTTAACAGTGTGCTCTAACACCGGTGCGACTCCTAGCTCCAGACTGTAGACAGAACTGAGCGTGTGAGAGTGGAAGACGAGCAGGAAGCACGGGGGCTGACTTGTCACTGCGCATCACAGCAACTAAATCCGCTCTCTCCATTTAACACCTACGTCTGTGGCGAATGCAGGGCTGTATTCAGAGTGCTGTTACACAAGCGTGGCAGGGATTTAGAACCAAACCGCTCCAATGCTTATTCAGTGTATAAGGTGGTCCTTAAAGAAACATGTGCAGTGCAATAGCCTTACCCAAAACAATATACAATTGAGCAGGACAATGAAAGCTCAAGGGTCTTAATTTAAGTAGTCTAGAGCCTTAAATCACCACTGACCAACATTCCAAAGCACATTTTTAGAAGCTTATACTATATACACTGCTCACAAAAATTAGGGGCTATTTCAAACTGAATGCTAAGCGAATTATTTACTTGTTGAGAGTGCACTATATAAAAGGCTGAGGGTGTTTTCCTGAATACGAAGCCTGGAGAGCCATAGGACGTCGGGAGGCTGATCAAACACAGACAGCAGTGGCAACAGCACTCGGAACATCTCAAAGCGTGATTAGCAGACAGGACATGTGGAATCGCGAGTCAAGAGACTTGAACAGTACGAAGAAGACCAAGGCAGGGTCGCCCATCTGCCACAATAGCAAGAGAAGACCGCTACCTGATCTTATTGGCAAGAAGAAGCCGGTGCAGCAATGCAACAGAGTTGTGGGGACAGTTTCTTGTTGCCACTGGACGACGGATATACAAATCAGCTCCATCGTGTTACCCGTTATCTGTTGAATACACTAGTACCTGGAGAAAGTGGGCTGATGAGCATCGTCATTGGACTCGTGATGAGTCACTGCCCAGCTTGCCCCCTGACGTTCATCGTGTCCTGATCTGGCGTGAACACGGGAGAAATGGACTCCTTTGGTGGTGGTGGAATCATGATTTGGGCTGGCATCAGTATTGGTGGTCGTACCGAGCTCCACGTCATCAGTAATGGATCTCTTGACCGAACAACGTGCTTCAGGAGGCGGGAAGCAAATGCATGGACTGGCCTTCACGTTCTCCAGACCCGAATCCCATTGAACATGCATGGCATGTACTGGATCGACGTCTTTCAAACCATCCATTGCCTCAAGCAACACTTCTTGATCTGGAACTTGCTCTGGATCAAGAGTGGCAGAGGATCTCAGAAGAACTGCAGGACAATCTGATCCCGTCCATGGCCCATCACTGTCCGTGTGTTTTTGCAGTCTTTGTGACCATACACCAAACTAAACATTCAAATGTGGGTCGCTCTCGTCCAGTTTGACTTGCTTCTGCACACCCCATAAATATGTCACTTATATAACTGATATAATATATCACTATAACGATTTTTGTGCCATCTTGAAAGCCATATTGGATCAGGGACAAGTTTGTTTTCAATGGGAAGGTGGTAACGTAGCATATCAAAGAAGACCAGAATTGTCTCAGAAATCGATTAGCCGAATCGGATTTGCAATAGATCTTGTGGTTCAAAAGTTAGACGCAGAAAGTTACAAACTTTTGTTGCACGCCACAGGTAACTAAAGACGAAAGTGAGGATTTTGATGTCCGGGGAACGCAGCTGCCGTATCTCATCCTAACAGCCTACAAGAGCCTCCATTCCGGTTTTCGTTTGATTGTTTTGTTTTAATATTGCAATCAATTAATTTTATTCCATTCGATTCAGTTGAAAGTTATTTTTTTTTGTCATTGAGTGTGAGTGTTTTCCAGGGACAGGAACCGAGCCTGACCAGGAGATGCAGGGTTAAAATGTAAAAAAAAACCGAATCCATTCTGAAATATTACAAAATGTTATGTTCAATATGTGGTTAAGTCGCTCAAAAGGGACTCTCCTGACTCTCACAACTATCTATTGATTTCATCTCCTGCATACGATCTTTACACAAAATAGGCCACCGGTAACTGGACTGCAAATGGGGGAGGACCGGTTCCATCAGGAAGACGGTTGAAATGTGCGTTCCTTCCTGCGGAACATCCCCATCCCCAGGGGCAGAGAGTCAGATGCAGAAAAGAGGGGATTTACTTAAGGAAGTGAGGGGGAAGGTTACTCTGGACACTACAGTGATCAGCAGTGGGACTGTGTGCACACATGCATATGTGTGTGTGTGTGTGTAATTCAGCAGTAGTGCACATGCCTAGATGTTCCTGACACCACATATACGTGTGTTGCTTCTTCTTGTACTATATACAGCTGTGTGTGCACATGCACAGATGAGGGGCAGGCACCATTTGTGAGCTCCTATATAGACTAAGCAATATATAACAAAAGTATTGGGACACCTACCGAAGCTTTTTCACATCCCATTCTAAATCCATAGGCATAAATATGCAGTTGGTCCCTCTTTGCAGATATAACAGTTCTCTTCAAGGACGGATTTTGTTTTGGACTGTGCCAGTGGTGGTTGCTGCGATTCCTAAATGGTTCCACTTTTCAGCAATACCACTCACAGCTGATCAGGGGATAAGAGGGAAGGGATTCCAGGAACTGGCTTTTTGTACCCATGGCATCATTACAGCCCACTCAGATTCTGTGAGCTCTTCAGAACAACCCATTCTCTCACAAAAGTTTGCAAAGGCAAACTGTATGGCAAGGTGGTTTCGGGTTTTATACGTTACAAAACCCCTGAATTTGACGATTAATAGGCGTGTCCCAAGACTTTTGTTCATATAGTGTCTCATGGTACCAGTATGCTAATGCAGAAAGATTATTTCGCTTGACTGTGTTAGGGGTAAGAAGTCATGCTTCACTAACATAATCCATTCTGCAACGCTGTACTTACAGCAAATTTGTGAAAAGTGCGATTCTCTATACATGCCCATGCAGCATCAGCCAAATACACTGCTCACATAAATGAGGGGATGCTTCAAGATGATTGTGAAGCGATTAACAAGCATTTGATCTTATTTCATTTAACAAGATCATCAGAAAAGCAAAGGAAAAGTCAAAGAAAGTTGTTTGATTACACAACATGATACTCAGTTATGGTAATGGAGTAGTAAGTGACATATTCATGGGGTGAACAGAAGCATGTTAAACTGGATGGGTGTGCCCTACATGGACTGTTCAGTAGGGTGTATGGTCACCCAAGAGTGCCTAAATACACTGCCAGGGATGGAGCATGGACGGGATCAGACTGTGGGATTCTCTTCGTATGAATTTTGAAATATTCCCATATTTTTGTAAGCGGTGTATCTTTAAAGTACTCAAAACCATTTATTAACCAAATCTGCACATACTGTAAACAAAAATAAGGGGACACCCCAAACGGAAATATCGCCTAGTGTTAGTGACCCGTGTATATATATATATAACCATAAAGAATGTCTATGAAAAATGCCAAATAACTGTTATTCATCCCGCCAAAAAAATATGGACCAACAGCTTAAACCTAAATACCCGTCTGTGGGTGCACAACAAAATATAAATACTACTCTGCAGATTTCTACATAACCTGACAACCCATACATTAATGCTGCCTTCACGCTGGAACGCTCCTTTAATGTCTTTTTGTCCAGCTGCGTTGGGTTAAAAGTACGGGTTTTGTTCACTGTACGTTTTCATTTCTTTTGATCTCCGTTCAAGCGGCGAGTGATGGGAATACTCACGCTCCATCCTTCTACTCAGAGAAAGAGAGACTGTGTGTGTGTGTGTGTGTCTGTGTGTGTGTGTGTGTGTGTGTGTACCTGTTCCCTCTCGGCATGCCTCCTCTCCTCCTCTCTGCGCAACTGCTCCATTTCCTCATAGCGCCTGCGCTGCTCTCTCTCCTGCTGTTTCCGCAGCTCTCTCTCCCGCCGCTGTTGCTGTCGGGACGAAAGGAAAAAACAAACCTCAAACCTACTCAAGTGAGAACAGCTGCAGTTCCACCGCTGTACCACTAGGAGCCGGTGTGTATGAGTAGCTGGATTGGCACTACGGGTCAAATGTTATCTCTCTAAATTGTCCCGGTGGGAGTGAGTGACTGCGGGTGCAAACATGTGCCATGTGACCAGTTTGGACCCTGTTTTCGGTGGGTTCCTGCCTTGCGCTCCTTGTTAGGACCTGCTCCCTACAGCCCTGAATTTGATTAAGTGGGTAAACAAAATGTATGGCTAATCGACTCTTTGATAATTCAATACAATTAAAGGTGACCCATGGTCTTGGTGGCCCTGATCTGAGACCTCGTAGTGCGTTGCTGGTGTCTCAAGGATCACATGTACGACTGGCACGAGTGGCTGAGTCTGAGGGAGGTCCATCAGTGACTGCTGCCACCCAAGCCAGGAAAATCCACCAAACATTGTTTACTGCATCGTGACCCGTCCTTGACTTTTCACCAATGGAGCGGTGACAAAGGTCTCACAGTTAGCACCTTTTTAATGCTAAATATTTTTGGTTCGGTACGGGACCAGCGTTCCTGCCGCTGCTTCTCTAAAATGTGCTGAGCATCGCTTTAGTATTTCCAATGATGGTATTAACACTCCCTCTGAGTCGCCTTTCTTTCACTGGGACCTGGAACTGGCTTCATGGAGTCAGATTTACCACGACCTTCCCCGCTGAGAAACCCTTCCAGCACCACTTCACCCACTCAGCCAGCTCGCTTTAGCTCCAGCCTTAAACATCTCCATTCACCCAATCTGAGGACCATCCAGAATCTCCGGATGTGGAGCATAGCTAGACGCTATAGGCGTGCACTACTTAAATCCGCCGCATGCCTAACTAATGCGCTTGGCTTCATTCTGAGCTTCTTCAAAGAGCTTCATTCATGCTGCGCTTTCTCTCAGATTCATCCTCAAGGCAGCACATCCGACCGCAGAATATTTAGCTTCCCCTCATACCTCCTCCAGCCTCCTCCGCTGCTCCTTCTGCTCCTCGATGCGCTTCTGGCGCTCGGCCAGCAGTTGGCGCTTGTGTTCGTCGTTCTGCTGCTGCTCCAGTTGTTGGCGCCGTAGCGCCTCGGAGCGCTCCTTATTGGCTAGCTGCAGCCGCAGGAAGTCCCGCCTCAGTGTGGACTCTCCCGGGATGTTGATGATCGAGCTGTGCAAAGATGGCAGTGCACAAACTTCAATCCTCCATAGATTAGTACGTGAAGCATTCAGTTCATGTTACAGCTGTAACAGTTACTTCAATAATTCTGTGCATTTTGGGTTGAACCCATCGGCTGGTGCAAGCAAGGGGTGGTTTCAATTTTGGCAGGCCAATAAACATGACCTTTTCACAAGAACTAGTCCTGAAGGGAACGAAGGTCCCACAGTTTTGTATCGACAAACCTTCACAAACCCCAAACTCCAAATTGGCACTTTTCATCAGGATAATACTCGCCCCCACACATCAAGAGTTTCCCATGAATGTCTCTGACAAATTGCAACACTTTCTTGGCTTGCTCGGTTGCCAGATTTATCGTCAAATTGTGCATTTCGGGAACCACCTAGGATGCCAGTTTTCAAGCAAACTTTGAGCGTGCAGGATCTATATGTCCAGCCACAACAGCTGTGGGCAAATGTGCTGCAGGATACCATACAGAACCTTTCCTGTGATGGTATCGATAGTGGGCAACAGACACACACACAGACACACACACACAGACAGACAGTCAATGCCAATATAGTGTAATCATGTCTTTTTATTTTACTGTGGGTGGAAACCAGAGCACCCAGAGTAAACCCATCACAGACCCAGGGAGAATGCTGACTCCACAAACAAAAGTCCCATGCTGCTCCACCCTGGGATTGAGCACATAACCCTTTTGCTGTGTGGCAGAGGTGCCAACCACCCAGTGTTAGTGGGAACCAGTTCCTGAGTATCTGGAAAAGGTTCCTGCTTGGATGGTTACTTTACCTGGGCTCACCCATGTCCCTTTCTTCTTCCTCTTCCTCGCTTCCACTGTATTCATACTCCGTCTCATCTGGAAAAACACAGTGGGTCATGTTTATGTTTATGTGTCATCTTTATTGCCTTAGCTGCAAGACTGTAACACTTACTTGGGTCACCTCTGGTAATTTGATAAAAGATTTTTGTTAAGACGGACAACACTCGGAAACCCCATAGCTGTTTGGAATACCAGTAGCGATAGACCAAATAACTGGCTGGCTGATTAATCGGGTTGGTTAAACGCAATGTGAAGATAATCAGCATCATCCGATGGCTGAAGAAATCCAATCTTACGAGAACAGTGGTGAAAATGCAGAGAGATACCGTGTTTTACCCTGCTTTACAACTAGCAGCTTTTAAAGTGGGACTACTGAGTAAACTAAAACAAGAGACGACAAGAGAACATTCAGTTATCAAAAAAAAAAAAATCATTTAAATAATAATCAAATGTAGATGGTAATGACCGCTCTCGTCACCTTTACTAATAAACACCTCAAATCTTTGCGACAACTACCTGAAGACTAAAGGAGCTCAATGAGTGCTACCTGTTATGACCTGTCCACCACAGATAGCTGACCTAAAACCCCACTGAGCACTTCTGGGGGCACTTAAAGCCTAAAAAGCCAATCACGCATTAATATTAACATTGTGGAATATTGCAATGTCTTGCTAGAAGAACACTGGTTTTGCACAAACTTGTGGAGTTCATATCAGCTCGAGTGCATGCTGTCATTAGAGCCAAAAGGAGAACATACCAATAGCTAATCGCATCAACATCTTTCTTTTAAAAAAAAGACTCACCAATGCATGCCCTCAGGTTATTGGACTGGTTATACGGTTTGTTATTAAATCCAAAAAAAAAAAATGCAAAACAGAAGAGATCATTGGCAGCCTTGTTTGGCAGACTGTCTACATCTTTTAATGAATGGCCTATCAATTCATTAAACGCTGCAAAAACATGAACGTTAACAGTGAAATCATGCTGGCCTGCTGCTCCCAGCCAAGTATGAGTCAAGAGCTGACAGCCTAAGAGCGTTCTAATTGGACCAGCTGTTTTTGAGGTTGCCCCAGCACTCACCCCTCTCGCCTCTCTTCTTCTTGGTGCGATCGATGTGATCTTTGAGCTGGATGCGGACCTGTCGCTCATTGGGCAGGTCTCGGATGAAGGGATGTTTGAGCAGTTGCTCCGTGCTGGGTCGCTGCGTGTGGTTCTTCACCAGGCAGCTGTCAATAAACGACTGGAACTTCTTAGTCCTGCAGAGAGGCGAGGGAGAGGAGGGCATCGCTAATCCTTCTGCAATGTTCTATTAAAACTTTGATTTCTTTTGCTGGCGCCGGCGAAGGCAAATCAAGGCCAACAAACCAAGCGTATTCAAAAGAGTAGGCGTTAGCGGCTTGTATGGCTAAGTAACGAAACCTGGAGCTCTGAGAATGAATAAAGGAACTAAACCACCTGAAGAACAGGCAAGTCAATGTGGGAAACATCTTCAGAACACTAGCAGGGGTTTGTCCTACAATTAGTTATTGTTTTTATTGTTGCATATTCACGCATCTGTACTAAAAACAAGACGTGCTCAGGTAACGTCGAGGTGCTGGTGTTTAGAGTTCAGTCTTTTCGACGGCACACAAAAGGTTACGCCGTTCCCCAAGGTTACAGCAAAAGTAGTCACATATGGTCACGAAAATAAGGGGACGCTTCAAAATGAAATATCCCATAATGAAATATCCCCAGTAACTTTTGTGAGCAGTGAAGCCGGGGTACCCAGGTAAATCTACGCAGACACGGGGAGAACTCCACACATAAAGCCCCACCTTGGGACTGGACCCAGGGCCTTCTTGCTGTAAAGTGATGGTGCTACCCATCTTGTCACCCACCTAATATTTAGCCCAAACCTGTGTACTCCTAGCGTGTCCTACAGGCAAAACGGCTCCATGGTTTATTTGATGCAGAGTAAAGTGCAAAAGTCTTAGTCCATTGGATCTCGTGTTTTAGCAAACCTTTAACGACCATATGCTGTATAATTTTTTCTCAGTATTTAATGGAATACAAACGGTGAAACGCAGGACATTTGCAAACTAAAAAAAAAAAAATCTAGATTCTGTTTGCGATCGACAGGACAAAAAAAAACTAAACACAGCTTGAACTCTGAGAAGTGCTGTGAAAGAAGCCTGGTACAATATATCAAAGGAAAACGTTAGGACAGCCTCCCAAAAATAACTGAAGATGTACTTAGCGGGGTCACACTTTCGGTAGAAGGCAGCATTTTGCTCCGAAAATGTGAGCTTGTTCAGTTTTGTGGACGCATTTCCTCTAGCTTCTCCTTGTATCTTCATAAAGACCTAAACAACACATCTAATGGTGGCCTAAAACTTTTGCACAGTGCTGTACGACCTCCAAAACATCAACATCATGGGTCGTTCTTCGGATAGCCAACAATTCATACCTGATATCATATCGAACAGGAAAGGCTGAACTTCCTCTCGATAATAAGTCCTCAATAATCTCTCCAAACAACTAAAAGCTCGGTCTATTTTTGATTGAATCGATTTGATTAAACTCTGCATCGCTTCTTTACGCACACAGTGATGTGCGACTGCTGTCTCGGAACTCTAGAGCTAGTTTTTAATAAGGGAGGCAAATAGGTGATGAGCTGTTTAATATGATAAGGGATCTGGGGACGTGGACTCACCACTTCTTTGACTTGAGCCGAGGAGCGGGATTTCTGGGAATGAGGAACAAAGCTCGCATCGGGTGCATATCGCATAAAGCTAGAGACGAGGAAAAAGATGGTATTATGAGAGAGAATGCACTGTGCATGTCAGGAGGCTTTCAAAGTGAAACAGTAAAGTCTTTAACCATGCTCTGATGTAGCAGAATCATACCAGCAAGGCATATTAGTATAATTAGTACAATTACTGCCTGAAGTCGTTTCAATGTAACACATACCGTCCAACCTCGCCATCCAAACTTATGATCAGAATTCTCGTTCTAATAGATCTCATAGACAGTTTAGTTAAGGGTGTGCAAATTGTATAATGTACCACAATATTAATATAAATATAAATATTTCAAATAAAACGACTTTGCTGATGGGCGAGTTGACAAGTAGGTCAATCACTAGACAAAAATGGTCAAATAAGTGGTCTATAAAGTTCGCATATGCACAATGTCATGTAGTTGAGTAGGATAGAAAACCGAGTGCATGCAGCGTTCTACCCAGGAGCACATAAATGAAGTTAAAAATAAAGAACAAACAGCTCCAGGGGACCAAATACAGTCCACACCGGACTGTGTGCTAATGTCTGACTTAACTGTACGTGCTGTGGCTTTGTCGCTCAAAAGACGACGATCTGGGAACTAGGTCGGAATTTCGCTCGCCGTTAAAGGCAGCCCAACAAACTTGGTTCACCATCTTTGAATGAACTACTGTTCAAAGTATGGAGGTTATGACAAACCTCGGAAGTCCGGCGTCCACGACAAGCACGCCAGTACAAAAACACACTCAGCAAACCTTTGTGGATTCATTTGGCAAAAAAAAAGTGTGCTTTACAAAAAGATAATCCATAACACCTAAACATAAGTGTCGTCACCAGTTACACTTCTCAATTCAGGCGGTTCAGAAAGATGGGTTTAAACTACGTTCGAATATTTAAGACCCCAAGATATTTTTATGAACAAAGACATGGTTCGGAACAAAAACAAAATCTTTTTTTTTTTTTGCCAGCATCACACACTTCTGCTGGTTTCTGACGCATTTCTACAACAAGTGCAAGCACTCGCAGAGGGAGTGTCACCCAGGCAGACAACCGCTAGCATGTACCAGCTACTAATATTACTTTTTATTATATTACAATTATTATTATATTACAAAATAAAAAAAACCACAATCTGAGTATCACTATTCTAGACCACTGGTTCCCAATGGTTTTTTTTCTGCAGCCCCCCAGTCATAATCATGGGCACATTATATTATATAATTTATATTAGTAATCTAATACAATTATTAGATTACTTTTATGAAATCAGTCCGTGGGTGAGATTTCAGATTTCAGGTTTCAAATATTCCATGTATTTATTGATTATTCGTATTGTATTACATTTCTTTGAATTATTCAAGCTTCTCATTAATGTCAAACGAATACAGGTGTAAAAAAAAAAAAAAATCATTTAGGGGTCAGGGACGAATTCATCCCATTTACATCAATTCTTATGGGGGAAATTCCAAACGGCCTTCAGGAACCAATTAAATTAAATAAATTAAATTAAATTAAATTAAATAAAATAAAAAAATTAAATAAAACTCCAACGAGCCACACGCACATCTTTTCGACTAGGATGGATTTTCAACACTGAAATTCCCATGACTGCGACTTCTTATTAAGCCCGAAAAATAAAGTTAAAAAAAAAATAAATAAATAAATAAATCCCCTTTAGATTTAAATAAGTCACGTTATTTAAAAATAAAGGAACGAATCACTTTTAAATATAAAGAGTTAAGCAATAAGTAATATTCCCTGCGTATCTCTGTAATATTCTGACTCTGTAACAGCATTCATTTGCCTTACTTGTCCCGCCCGCGATTAACCTCACACGCCCCCACCACCAACTTCGGGAACCACTGTTCTAGACTATTCCTTTAATAACGGAGCTACATGGGGGACTCACGCGGTGCTCCCTCAGCCATTTCGATGGCGGTGATTCCCAGAGACCACAGGTCACTCTGAAACAGAGGAGGAGTTTGAATGCAAACTTGTTCGGAAATGCTGGTGTAATTAAGTACAGCTGCCAGTGAAAAGTACCTTGAAGTCGTAGGTGGCATCCGGATTCTCATCGCAGGCTATGACCTCCGGGGCCATCCAATACGGCGTGCCGATAAACGTGTTCCTCCTCCCGACCGTGCGGTCCAACTGCGCGCTCACCCCAAAATCCACTGTCGAGAGAGTACAAGCGCACGCATGCGCAGTCAGACAGGAGCTCTAGGCTTTATTACATCAGCGCGTGGTAACAGGGCGAGAGGTCTCCGGGCAAGTGAGCGCGACCATCTGGCTCCGGGGTCCGTGCCGCCGCGGGTGCCATCGCCATGGCAACCCATCACAGAAAAAAAAAAAAGGGGGGGGGTGTTGTTGGGGAGTGTACCAGAAGCGGAACCGGCTACGTCCGAATGCGGTCACAGGTCCGATCTGCCGAAGAACAACGGCTTCTACTTACTGAAACGTACTGTAATGCTCGCTGAAACTGTGATGGTGAATACAGCACAGCCAGTTCTTATTCTTATATAACCTTATAGAACGTGATGGTCAACAATTATTCAACTGTTCTGATCACACCGAGGAGGTGGCTGGCTGGATAAACAGGGTTTGCCAAGCAATTCCATGCCCTGCACATAAAGGTTGCATCAGGCACCATGAGGGAAGGGCTTCAGAATTCCAAGAGCAGGGTACCCTGTTAAAAATACCATATGACTCAACAGAGCGGAATGGGGCACGAATGTCCGGCTCAGACACTCGAGTGTCCAGATTCCACTGATTAGACTAATTGTATTGATATCCTAATGGCCACGTTGACCAGTCCTACCTAGGCACCCCTGGTCTATGAGAGGACTGGATCCAAAGTCATGGTTGGTACTGCCGGGGTCTCATGCTGCAATTTCACAAATGTGTTGTGTTCATAGATTTATCAGCAATACATTTCTTAACATCAGCTCAAGTCCTCACAGCAAGATGTTCCACTAGTTCCAGTTCCTGCTCCACTCAAGCTGTAACTGCCTTTAACAGTTCCAGTCCTCACACCCTGTTATTCAGCTTACATCGGAGGGTAATAACTACGCCTCCCTTCCTCCTGCTGACCAGAGTGTGCCATGCTCCCATTGAGGACACGAGATCCTACTGATCCTGACCCTGCTCAGCTTTTGATGTTGGACAAGGTTGTGTGGTTTGCGTTAGTCTCTTTCTACGTAGCCCCATACCAGGTGGGGCCGTAACTTTTGTCGAGTGTCATTCGTTAGGTGTCAGCGAGCCCGTGCTTACCCAGTTTGACCTCGGCATTCTCTGTGAGCAAGACGTTCTGGCCCTTGATGTCACGGTGAATGACCTTATGCTGGTGTAAGTGAGTCAGACCCTAAGGCAGGGAAAAGTCATAGCCGTATTCAGAGAGCTGGCATGATGTGTGATTAGACAAAGTCTAGATTTCATCATCTAGATATCATACCCTGAGGATCTCTCGGCAGATGTAGGCTGTCCACTCCTCCTTCAGCGAGTTCCCTTTAGTGTTCTTTATCAGGTCTGTGACGGAGCCCGCGCCACAAAACTCCATCACCAACTACACACACAGGAACACAAAGGAGTCACAGCAGTGCGTTGTCTGATTTTCATTTAGTATGAGGCACTCTGATAGAAATGCAGAGGAACATCAGGGCCGAACGAAACATTTAGGCGACAGTTCCACTAAACTGGCCTCTCGTCATCCGTTTGAAAAATAAACCGCACACAAATTGCGCCACATTATTCAAGGGCATCTGAACGACCTAATAGATGTCAGGACAATCTCAGAAAAGTACAAACACAGCAGAGGAGATTTATGGGTCGGCTGACAGTTACGCCGCCAGCGTGACATTAATAACAAGACGGACTGAGAAGAAATCGGCTGATAAATTAAAAAGATACGCTGTGCAATGCAACACAGTAAAAGAGTCTGTCACATATCAGTGTTTTATTACATTAGGCGGCTGCATTTTCCCCTGTGGGAAAGAAAAAGCCTTTATTTAAAGTCAGAGTAGTGTGAAATATTGAAAAAAAAAAAAAAAAAAAAAAATTTATGAGACCTAAACCTGGAGTCGGAAATCTGCTGAAATCCAGATTTTACTGGACAAGCCTGGTCTGCGACACATGACAGGACCAGATCCAAATTTATAGCAAGTGCTGCCGGAGTATCACGCTACAATTGCGCAAACGTCTTGTGGTAATACAGGGTGAGTCAAAAGTCACAGATAGCCCTTTATTTCAGAAACAAAAGACATTTCTGAATACCCCAGCAAGAAATGGGTGAGGGCGGGGTCCATCTTTTGGGCTACGTCCCGAACATGGCTGCCATCTTGAACGCCGCCATATTGGATCGAGGGCAAGTTTTTTTTTTTCCCCCCCCAATGAGAATGTAGCATATCAAAGACGACCACAATTGTCTCAGAAATCGATTTCCAGAAGCTCAAGCTGTATTGCCTTCAAAAGTCCTAAAATACTGTTTAATTCAGGCCACTTCAGAGGGGAACAACTTCACCTCCCCTCCTCTGGGTGACCAAGTCTTTCTCATCGATGATCCTACACTGACAGAAACTTTTCAAAGATACATTTGGCACATCCGGTGGAAAGACATGGAAGCTTTTAAGGAAACGCCCTAAAAGGAAAGGACTCCAAAAAATAGACAGAAAAACACAGAGACGTAACGTGAGCGCAACAGCCAGAAGCAGCACTGAATGCCATGCCATTTTACCTGGCCAAGCATATGATGGCAAACAAAACAATCGAAAACAACGTTATTGAACGATTTCAACAAACATGTCTCTAACACTGCAATTCAGGTGTAGCCAAAATACAGAGAGACACCAAAATCTCACCTCTGCACCCCGTCACTGAGCAGGACTCTTAACGAACAATTGCTCGGACTGTACGACTGCATTAGTAGAATGTATACGGCTGACAAAAATTCAGAGATACTTCAAAACTTAATATGGCATCATGAATTATCCCCTAATTTTTGTGAGCAGTGTAGATCTGGATAAGCGTGAGTGTTAAATGACCAGAAAATAAATCTCTTTAAATTAATGTTGGTTTTCCCTTCTTTCCTATTAAGAAAAGCATCTGATCTTATGTCAGCATATTTTCTACAATACAGCAGCGTGACCACAGATGCTGACAGTCACGACTGCTGAACAAGCAAATGTCCCTAAAGACAATTCCTCTTTATGTGTGTGTGTGTGTGTGTGTGTGTGGGGTTATGTTCAGATTACATTTTGGGGATGAAATGTCCCCACAAGAATAGAAAGGTCTGACTTTTTTTTGTACCTTGCAGGGACATTTTGCTGGTTTATATAAAATGCAATGCATTTGTCTAGACACTTTCTTCTGAAAGACCATTTGCTTTGAGTTACTTGGCTGAAGTGTAATATTAATTACATGAAGTGATCATTATGTCGATGAAAAGTCCCCACAAGGCTAGGGAGAAAAACACATGCACGTTTGTGTGTGTGTGTGTGTGTGTGTGTGTGTGTGTGTGTGGGGGTCAAATGTCCCCACAAGGCACACACCTGACATTTTTAGCTCGTCGGGACTTTTTGCTGGTCCCCTTTACAAAATGATCTTTCGTTTGAAAACCAAAGGAGTAAAAAAGATTTGCTTTAGGTTGCCGAGGTTAGAGGTGCGGTGTAGCATCAACTAGTTACAGTAATCCTTATGTCAATGGGAAGTCTCCATTAGTAGAGTGAGTTGTGTGTGTGTTTGTGTGTGTGTGTGTGTGTGTGTGTACACTGGTTGACCACAGAAAGCATATCATGAGACTGCTGCAGCAGCAATCCCATGATACACTGCAGCATGTCACCATCCTGCACTGTAACGTGCTCAGAGTGCTCACCACATGGGAGGATGTGTCTGTCAGGGCCACACGCATGCGCACACGCAGACAGACGGACAGACAGACGGACAGACAGACGGACA
The DNA here is from genome assembly GCA_034779995.1 of Parotocinclus haroldoi. Classification (NCBI taxonomy): domain Eukaryota; kingdom Metazoa; phylum Chordata; class Actinopteri; order Siluriformes; family Loricariidae; genus Parotocinclus; species Parotocinclus haroldoi. The sequence continues at coordinate 299 of JAUZST010078627.1, read as the reverse complement.
GACAGACGGACAGACAGACTCACACTTGCACAGACATAGGCAGACATGCAAGCGGACAGACAGGTAGACTTACAGACACGCACAGACTGGCAAACACACAAACGTGTGCAGACACAGGCAGACAGACGTACTCTCAAACACACAAACACACAAACACTCACTCACACAAACACACACACACACACTCTCTCACACTCACACACACTCTCTCACACTCTCTCACACTCTCTCACACTCTCTCACACTCTCTCACACTCTCTCACACTCACTCACACTCACTCACACTCACTCACACTCAC
>JAUZST010078616.1:0-20855 GCA_034779995.1 Parotocinclus haroldoi | reverse complement strand
TGTGTGTGTGTGTGTGTGTGTGTGTGTGTGTGTGTGTGTGTGTGTGTGTGTGTGTGTGTGTGTGTGTGTATATGTGTATATATATATTATATTTTCTATATTTATTATATTATATATATATATAAAACCATTTTCTTCAGTTTTGTTGGTCTGTTTTTAGCCCATTTTTTATGCTTTTGTGGAAGCGACATGTCACTCTATAGTTTGTCTGGCCGCTGCTTAAAGTCCTTCCCTGACTGCACTTGTGTGACCGTACTGGTGTGTACGGATTTTTGACGTCTCGTGGTTTCTCTGCATCAGCGAGGGCAACAAGAAAAAAGTCACCTGGACCCTGGAGGAGTCGGAGGAGCTTCGTCAGTTATACGAAGAGCACAAGGACTCTGAAGGTGAGACTTGCTGCATAATTAATCGTTGAATAATTAAGAATGGAAGCAGGGTGAGTCCGTACTAAACACCTCGGTGATGCTTAATTAGAACTTGGGGATCTGCTTTCTGATATGATAATTTCTTTTTTTTTTTTTGAGTATCTCTTTCACTCATTTCCTCCTTAATTTCTTTCACACTTCTTTTGTCCTTTTCCTTTCATTTTTTTCCCAAATATGTCCCAATGTTTTTCTGTTTACCTACCCCCCCCCCTTTTTTGTGTCTGTTTTCGCCCCAAATTATCACCTTTTTAGGTCCATTACTCTGAGTAACGGTCAGAGCTGTAGGCTAAGCTCAATTATATTCTCCTAATGTTACATTAAGATTTTTCCATATGCAGTAATAAATCAGCTTGGGCCTGTAGTGTACGTTGTGTGGCGCTAGATGGCGCTGATCACTTAGAGAAAGCTTTTGCGTGTCGGCACGGATCGTTGTCAGATGGTCTATGTTAAAGAGCACTATGTTAAAATGACAGTAACAGAAGTTCTACTGATCTAAGTTTTTTTCGTATCTTTCAGTCCCTGATATTGTAGAGACGATCCTGTCGCTGCTAAACAAACCCAACATCACCCGACGCCAGGTCGTCGCTCAGATGGTGTCCATGGGCCTGGTAGACAGTGTAAAGGAGCTTAAGAAAGAAAGGTAATACTCAGTGATGTCAAATCAAACCCGTACTAAAGGTTGTAACGTTAAAATGATTGGTAGGGATTTAATAATGGCTATGTAATCTGCACTTTTGGCTGATTTTATAATCAGGACCGTGGTCTTGTTTTTTTTTTTATCTAATATTTTGTGAACACTGTACATCAGAGAGGTTCATGCCTTGCTTTATTATAGTCCATTTCCCATATTATTATTATTATTATTATTACTATTTTTTAAAAATCATTTTCCCCTTATTTCCCCCTCAATATTTCTCAATTTTTTTCTACCTATTTTCTTTTAGTAATTTATCTTCAAACCCAGTCCCTAAATTGGGACGCAGCTCATGTCGTGTCTCTAGTCTTGGCCAAGTCTGAGCAAGTCTGTCCCTGGTGGTCAGAGTTGAGTCCTTGAAGTGCGAGGCCGAGTCGAGCCCCGATTGGTCCCTGGTTACTTTTGGTGAGCGAGGCCGTGTCAGGGCTTTGACATGCTGAGCTAAATTTGAGCTAAATTGAGCTAAAAGTCAGACTAGTTTGTGGCCTGTGAGTCTGGATTAAATTGTAATTTAGAAAGTTGTACTGCTGCGTTTAGCTTGTTTATGATCTCCTGCGTTTCTCTAAAGGAAAGGGACCCGCATTGTGCTGTGGACCGAGGAGCAGGAAGAGGAGCTACTGATGCTGTTTAACGAGTACAAAGACTCCGACGGTGAGTTTGATCACTTCTGCCGCCGGGATCCTCTGTTCCTCGGCCTGACCTGTCTGGACTCTCGTTTCCTGCAGACGTGCTGGGGAACATCCTGAAGCGTCTGACAGCCAAACGCTCGAGAGCTCGAGTCGTGGATAAAATCATCAGCATGGGCCTGGTGTCGGAGCGTAAAGATCTGTACAAGAAGCGCAGACGCGCCGCTCCGGGCAAGAGCAGGGGAACGGTACGAACAGGACTCTCGTTACCGCCTGGACGTGTGCCTGTGGTCCGATACCTTAAACCTCACGTGTTTCTTCCAGACTGAGGAGCAGTTTTTGGCTGATCTAAGTGGAGCACAGAGAGAGGATCCCATGGATGAGGAGGAGGATGATTATGATGATGATGATGAGGAAAATGATGGAGTAGAGGTGAGAGAGGAGAAAGTTAAGCCTGCTCCAAAGGGGAAGGTTAAAAGGCGAGAGAGCGCAGCATTGAAAAAGAACGTCAGTCTGGAAACCCTGGCTCAGAGCTTACGCTGTGAAGGTAAATGGCTTCTGAGTGCGTTTTTGGTCCGGCTTAGTGGCGTTACTTTGATTTACGGTGCTGTTTGGCTCTGTGTGTGTAAACAGGCCAGTCGGGGCCTGTCCTGTGGCTGCAGAACTGCCTGAACAGAGCGGCTGACGATCGAGAGGAAGACGGTGCTCATATCTATAGAACAAACGGCTCCTAAAATGTTCCGAATGTCCGACCTCGTTTATGAGCCTGCTTTCATTTCCCTTAGGCGTCTCTCACCCCGTGGCACTGGTGCCGCTGACCGAGGAGAACGAGGACGCCATGGAAAACAAGACGTTCAAAGCGCTTCTCCGGAAAGTCGGCGTCCGAGCACCAGCTGACGAGCAGGTCAGAGCGAATTGATATAATAAATAAAACATTTAGAAAATCAAATGCGTCAAATACAGAACATTAAACTTAAGAATGTGTGATATAGTAAAATATGAAATAAAATACATGAAATAGAGCTGTGTTAGTGGAGAAAACAAAAATGCAATAAGGGAATAAAAAAAAAAAGGTTTTGTTCAAGTAGAAAGTGAAATGTGTGAACTTTGATTAGAGGAAAAGGACCATAACACAAATGAAATAAATATAATACAGTAATGAATATAATATAATGGAATGTATTAAAGTAGGAGATGAAGTGTAATTAATTAAAGAATATAATAAAATGTATATACAATCAGAGAATATAATAAAATGATTTATTACGGTAGAAAATAAATGTTTGAAATATTAGAGAATATATTAAATAAAATGTATACAATAAAATAGAGAATATAAGAATACATGATTTATGAAATTATAAAATAAAATGTTGAAAATATTAGAGAATATATTAAATAAAATATATACAAGAAAATGGAGTATACAAGAAAACATGGTTTATTAAATTAGAAAATAAAATGTTTAAAATATTAGAAAATATTTTCTATTCTCTAATAGTTTAAACATTTTATTTTCATTCTCCATTTATTTTCTAAATAAAGAATGAAAATAAAATGTTTTAACTATTAGAGAATATTTTAAATAAAATGTATACTATACAATAGTAATTGTAATAAAATAGAAATGTAATAAAAAGATTTATTAAAGTAGACAAAATGCTTGATTTAATTAAATGGAGAATGAGATTTAAAAATTTATATATATATATATATATAATACAATTAAAACTATAATGAACAAAATAAAAAGTCAATCTTGTTCTTTTTGATATGTTCATGGGTCTCCCCTTCTTCAGAGTTAGGGTTTTAATAAGCTTCAAGTAAAGCCCTCCTTTTTTTAATCTCATCTCATATTCATTCTATATTAGAAGTGTCATGGCCGGGACCGTTTGCTTGTGTCCTTTGTGAGCAGGAGTCTTTCTGGAGAATCCCGGCCACGATGAGCATCTATCAGTTGCGCTCCTCTGCCGCCTCACTCGATCAGCCAGAGGAGAACGAGCTAAACGGTCAGGAAGCACCGATGGGGGAGGAGGGAGACGGAATCTCGAACCCTGAGACAGCACAGGAAGACTGTACTGATGAGGAGTCACAGGAACTCCGAGCTCAGGCCCTCCGAGCCCTGCTTCTGGCACGGCAGAGGAAACACCCGCCAGAGGACGTGAGAAGTACGCTGCCTTTCTGACGGGTGCAATTATCCCTCCTCTCTGTCATGTTTTGTAAAGGTTTTAATAAAAGCCCTCATGTTTCAGCAGATTCCTCTGATCCGGAGGCCAGTAATGAACCGGAGCCACAAAAGTGAGTCCTTTTATTTATTTGTCTTCAGTTATTTCAGTAATTTCATCACAATAGGTAACATGAGCTGGGACGACATGACAAAAGATGAACCCAATGCAGGTCAGGATAGAATAAAAGATCCTGAAATCAGAGAGGCTTAGACTTCTAAATCTTTTTCGTTAACCTGCTTCCAATAACGTTTTTAATTCACGAATTTAAATGAAGTTGTCTGCCATCTACCTTGGTGCTTCTTACACTGTTTTGATTACCGTCTAGACGAAAGCCTTTGATCTCTGAGGAGGCGTGTAAACATTTGGGGACACCCATCAACACGAGTAACGTGAAACAAATCAGCATTAACTTGTGATATAGTAAAAAAAAAAAGTGGAAAATTAAATAGGGGTGTGTTGGTGGAGAAAACCAAAAAAGGGCAGTAAGAGAGAATTTTAAAACATTAATTTTGTTTACGTAGAAAATTAAATGTATGAAATTAAATAGAGGGCATATAGACCATAAAATCAACGATTTGGAGACAAGTGCATATTAAAGTAGGACATAAAATATAATTAAATGGAGAATTTAATAAAATATAAATGAAAAAATGTAAATGAGTACATTATTGAATGAAATATATGCAAGAAGATAAATAATATAATAAAATTATTTGTTCAAGAACAAACATGTTTAAATTATTAGAGAATATATTACATATACACAATAAAATTGAGAATATAATAAAATTATTGAAGTGCAAAATGAAGTGTTTAAAATGAAGAATATACTAAATAAAATGTATAAAATAAAATGGAGAGTATAATAAAACGGATATGAGATAACAACAATAAAATTAGAACTATAATAAGTAAAATGGAATATAGTAACACAGAAAATAAGATATAATAAAAATACAGAAAACAATAAATGAATGCAATAGTAGAAAATAATATATACTTGGAGAACTAAATTGAGACTGTAGTGACTGTAATTGGTACCGTGGCGCTTCTTACACTGTTTTTATTACTGTCTAGACGAAAGCCTTTGATCTCTGAGGAGGTGCATAAAAACAAAAGTGGTGACCTGCTACAATGTGAGACCACATAGAGGGGTTAAACTAAACCGGCTTGCAGGAATATCGGTGAGAGTCAGGGTTAGGAAGCCCAAATAACTTGGATTTACATAATTTGAATTAAACTCTTAAACTTTGCTCTAATAGTTATAGAAAAATAAGACTGAACGACACGCGTACATTGAGTAGACCTGGCAACCGTCTACCAAGCTTTCATTTTTATACTCTGCTTGTGGGTTTGATTTTTGGATTTTGGTTGCTGTACAGCAGAACTTAGGTCGTCATGCGTTGTGTGCGATTTTTTTTCCCAGTTAATGTTCATCTGCCCCGGGTTTTCGCCCATGTGCCCACATGATGCCACGCTTTGGTCCGTGCACTAATATAATGTGTACTGTCTTTTTAAGGAGAGTGCACATATTATACACATTGCTGTACTGTGTATTAAGCCAGGATTACTAGATCCAGCTTGTTGTACTTTTTTCATCTATCCTTTTTATTTCTGTTAGTAACACCTATGAGCTTCGGTTATGAAGTTCAGGTCTGAACGTCTAGAAAAGCCCTAAGATTGCTCTAATAAAGAAACCGAGTGGTGAAGTATAAGATAAACGTGAGTACGAGGCTCCGTCTGTTCCACCTGGGTCTCTAGGGAACCTGTTGCTGTTTTTTTTTTGTTTTTTTGAAACCCATTTTCTGTTTTCTGTGTTTAAAAAGATTAATCTCTATGTAGTCGTCTTTATCTTGAATCACCCAGTAGAATAATTAGTGTGTAATTAGTCCTGTTTATTCGGATCAAGTGGGGAAGATTTAGATTAAAAGGTACTTTAAGTAGGGGATAATATTTGATTAGTATTCTACTGATGAAATCGCACGGATCGTAATCATGTTCCTCTGTTCCAGACCTCCTGCTGCTGCTGAGAATAAAACCTCGGTGAAGAGGAGACGTGTGCTGGACAGCGATGATGACGATGAGGACCGAGGTAAGGCAGAGTTAAGTATTTAAATGTACTCTGTATTTGACGTTAATGACCCTCATTTATGCCTCGTCTCATTGTTTTATTCTTTCCTTTTTTGATTTTTATGATAGAGCCTCCCTCCAGCATGCACGTCGATGCCGAAGCCGGTCCCTTGGACGACGAGACTCGTTCTGCTCCGGCCAAACGGAGACGCCACAGGGTGCTGAGCAACGATGAGGATGAAGAGTAGAAACTGTGAATCCTAAAAAGGGTGCAGGGGGGGCAGTAATGGCTAGGCTGGGATAATGCTAAAGGTTTAGGGTTTATTCGTTTTATTTACTGATTAAACTGTGCTTCTTAAATAAGCAAGTCAAGTTTTTGTGGACTGGCTACAGTCAAACCCCGTTATCCCAGATCCTGGTACGAATTTTCGACGATTTAGGGCTTTCGTTATCGGCGTTGCGTTACAACGTGGAAGTGGCTCTTATATGAGGAAGATTCAGATAAAGAGAGCGCTCTGTGCTTTGTTTCTTATGGGAGCATCTCTAACTCGTCCCTGTACCTTTTTAAAACCTTTCATACTTTAAGAAATGCGGATTAAGAGGGTGTAGTGGAAGGCTTTTGTTCTTTATTTTGGTGCGTGTGCGCGCGCCTCGTAGAGAAATAAACATTTACGTGGCTGTGATCTAAAGCCTAAACAGCAGGGGTGTGTGTCCGTGTGAGCAAAGCTGTAAGCTCCTGACCGTAAATAAAAATCTCCTCTCACAGTAATTTCTGTCACTGATCGATCTTCTAATGCGTTATTGATTAAATGGGAAGGAAGTGGAAGGTGCAGGTAGGGGCAAACTACCCTTCCAGAGAGGTTAGTGGTTTGGATAAAACCTCAAATGTCTAGATGGCGGAGAGTCGACTGAAATATCATTGAGTTGAGTTTTTTCTATGCGTTTCTGGAGTAATACTGACCAGTATCCTTGACCAGTTTGCCATACAAATAAAGTGTGTTTGAAAAAAGGCGTGGCTTATATCTGCTCCAGTTAAGATGTGGTTTAGATCTGCCTCAGTTGAAGGGGTGTGGTTTATATCTGCTCCAGTTAAGGAGGTGGGGTTTAGATCTACCTTAGTTGAAGGGGCATGGTTTATATCTGCTCCAGTTAAGGAGGTGTGGTTTATATCTGCTTCAGTTAAGGAGGCGTGGTTTCTGCCTCAGTTTCTGGAGGGAAATTCTGAACTCTGTTGTATCATATAGAAATAATAAAATAGAAACATGACCAGTCGATTCCGAGGGTTTCCTGCTGTCAATCCAGCTGTTGGTGGGTTGGGTCTCGTTTGGTACATCTGGATCCAGTTACTGCTCAGGTCTTCATCCCCCAGTGCTGCAGACTCTGGGGATTCTGCTGTGTGTGTGTGGGTGGGTGGGGGGGCTCTCCTAAAACGTGAGCGGTGCTGTTTGGTAACAGTACATTGTACAATGGCCAGATTGTTGATTCAGTTGCCATGGAGACGTGGAAAGCGCAAGAGCTGATGAGTCAGGTTGTGTGTATCATTTTTGTGTGCCGTGATCCGTTACGTTCCACAAGGCAAGAACAAAAAAAACTGTGTGTTCTAACCCAAAAATAAAAGCCAACTTTAGTGCATTTTAGCTGATACACCAATTAGTCTTAACCCACAATGCATCCTGGTTCCTTCACAATACATGCACACACACACACACTTGCTCACACTGAGCCATTTTGTTTTACCCGCTGCTTATGTAACTAATACGATGAGTTACTACGTTTATTGATTTTCCTTTCCACTGTCGCCCCAGGCTTTCTCAGTTTGGGATTGGCCTTCGATATTAGGCGTTCTAAAATTCTGCAGCTGCTTTGAGATGATGCTCATTATAAAACGCTCTATAAATAACGAAATAAATCTAACTTGGCTCATTCTAAACCTTTTAAGATGTAGCCAGCTGTTTATGGCTGCAACGTCTGGAGATAAAATACAGTTTTGTGTTTCCTGTTATAATTGTTAAGACCTGTTAAATCTATTCTAATCTAATCTATAAAACTATTTGCACAGCAGATACAACGAAAGTCTGCTTTCACCAAGTGATGGAGAAAGATTGTGCTTTGATACCAGGCACATTGGCGACATCTGCTGACCAGATTTGTGCAACTGCAAGTTCCTCAGGAAAACAGTCCAAAATTCATTCTTTTGCTTCTTAAATACAGCTTTTAAAGGACTGTTGGTTGTTATTTTTTGTACTTTATAGTTGGTCCAAATTAATATGGGTTTTCTAACCTTGAAGTTGGAATGAGGTATCTTAAGAGCGCAGTGCTACTATTTTTACTTCTGCCTCTGAGGGCTATGAAAGAGAAAGGGGGGGTTCGGTTCTTCTCTGGGCTTGGAGGTGTCTAGGATGGACCGTCACCCAGTGGAATAATAAATATATAAACAATAACCCTGATGTATTTGGTTTTTGGTACATGTCCAGACATGTTAGGTGTCCTGAGCGATGAGTACGCCAGGCAAACGAACCCCAGACTGTTTCTTATACTTGTAATTACATAAACACAAAGTATTAAGGTTGGATTCTGTCATTCAGTCTTGTTTTTACTTTCAAAAATCAGAACTACAGGCCTAAATGTATGTTTGAATGACCACGATGTAAGTGACTAACACAAACTGTCGGGTTATAAAGTGTAATTACGCTGCTAATTACATTACAGATTACTGAGGTGTAACACAGGGAGGAAAGGGTCAGATTTTGGGGGGGAAGATGGGGGAGAAGGAGGGTATGAGAAGGGCAGGGAGTTTCCTTTGGGTTTAATGCGTGTTGCCAGATTGGGATGGAATCTTTTCCCACGTAAATTGTGTCCGTTTTTGTGTAAATTGTTTTGCACTAAATCATCGGCTGTGCTTAAATACATCACCTCAAACATTATTTATTACCATCTAATGTTTGTTCTCCTCTTCATCCTGATTTTAGTTGGAGTAAAACAGATTGATCATACATTTAGCTCCACAGGTGCTTAATTAGTCACCGAATCTATTTGATTATCAGTTTTACATAAACTTTATGCACCTGTACTTCATGGAATTTACAAACTATATGTTGTAAGCACTAAATAATGGCCAACTAGTAAGAACGTGAATATTTTAGAACAGGATTATTTTAGGCTACTAGGCGTACCTTAAACCTTGACCATCGCAAAGACTAGCTAGCGATTTGCTACGGTTCCACCTGAGTGGTATAAATGATTATACAAGTTATAAACCAAAAGAATTTCATTAAAATTAACATTTAGAATTCCTAGGAAAGGTTTATTTATCACATCTTTTTATATAACCAGTGAAAATCTCAGACAAGTTTGTTAATTGTTAATTTGTCAATGGTGCCTTCAGAAAGAAAATGCTTCTCATGCAGGACAATGCACTGTCCCATGCTGCAAAACGAAAAACCCACTATTAGTACTTCCACTCGTTATAACAACCAGACTAATAATACAAGCGAAATATAAACAATAATGGGACGTGCAAAACCATTTGGAGCACGTTATATGTGTTATATGTGTAGATAAATATAGAAATATCGCTTCATCCTGTATCAAAAGTTAGCTAATGTTCGCTAATTAGCAGCTAATATTAGGGACTCTCAGCGTTAGTGTTTATACGCTCTCATTTTGAAATGACTATACTTTAACAAACACCCAAAGGAAATTAAATAACAGCAGACGAGTGCTTAAAAAGTCGTGCTTCATTTTTAATAAAGGTTTCGTTTATTTCGTTAAAAAGCCTTTTTCACCTAGTTGTAAAGTTATCAATCTGGCAACCGTGTCCTGATGAGTTTAGCCGGAGTGCGGCTGCATCTCTCAAACTGCAAACAGAACAGAACTGGAACGACTGCTGTTTGGGAAACTTTTGCTCGGAAAAAAATCAAACTATGTCTGTGTTTTCTTTAAAAAAATCGATCGTATGTCTCTAAACGGGTTGGAGCACGTTAATCAGCTGTTTTTTGAGCTCGAAGCTTGGTTGTTTCGGCAGTTTCTGGGACTTTGACGGTTACGGAGGATCCACGTCGGTAAGTTTGTAATGCGGTTTGGAAAGTGAGTTTAACGCCCATAAAACAAACTTTAAGCTGTTTTAAAGCGTTTTAACCACCGTGGAAACGCATTTCTTAGGCTCAGAGCTTTAAAACGTTAAATAACACGTTGAAACGACTAATTAAAGAGTAGATACCCCTATCCAGTTCAGTTATCCTACGGTTAGCGGTACCTGTTGCTTCCCCCCTTACTTAGCTAAGTTTAATCCTCGCTAATATTCAGAACTTTACACCTAAATATGTTTTGTATTAATTAATTGTCCTCTTATTTACGCAGCTGGGCTTGTTTCTGTGCACGTTTCTTCACGCTTGCTGCTGAATTTCATGACGTTCTTTTCGATTTCAGCAGGAATGCTCGATATATCGCTTATCGGTTCATATCGTGATGTTAGCAGAGTTTGCGATGCTTTTGTAAACGGTGTTGGGCTGAGTGAAACGTGCTTTTGTGCTGTCTGTGTCTGTTGGATGAGTCATGCTTTCACATGGAAGAAATTATTTTTGAAACTATTGCAGAGAGCATGTGGAATCACTTCTGGCTTCACTCGCAGGGACACGATGACCCAGAGTAACACTTTTTGATGATGCATGTTATGGATTTATTACGCAATGATTAAAAAAAAAATAGCTCAGAGATTTGACTTTAGATGGGATATGATGAGAGATGTTGGATATTTAAACTTTTGGCTTGAAGGCTTGAAAATTCTTTTAAATTGTACTCGGCTCCAAAGCTTTGCTAATAAAAGTCAGGATTAAGTTAGTAATTGTCATTAACTTTAACCTACTTTGTATCCTTCATGTTTTTTCTTTCTTTGTGTTACATCGTCTTTCCTTTAGCAACACTTTAGTAAGCATTTGGGAACTGAGGACACTAATTGTTGAAGCTTTGTAGGTGGAATTCTTTCCCGTTTTTGCTTGATGTACAACTTCAGTTGCTCAACAGTCCGGGGTCTCCATTGTCGTATTTTGCACTTTATCATGCACCACACATTTTCAATTGGAGACGGGACTGGACTGCAGGCAGGCACATGTTGCTACAAAACCTATATGTACGTTTCTATACCCCACCCCAATATCATCAGAGAGAACAATCCGGCCTGTCCATAATTTACAAAAACAGTTTGAAATGTAGACTCATCGGACCACAGGAGACTTTTCCACTTTGGGTCAGTCCATCTCAGATGAGCTTGGGTCCAGAGAATCCGGCGGTGTTTCTGAATGTTGTTTGATATTTGGCCTTCTCTTTGCATGGTAGAGTTTTGCCTTACACTTGTAGATGGAGATGATCTGTGTTCACTGATAATGGTTTTCTGAAGTGTTCCTGAGCCCATGTGCTAATATCCGTTACAGAATGGCGTCGGTTTTTAATGCAGCGCCGCCTGAGAGATCCGAAGTCACGGACATTCAATGTTGGTTTTCGGCCTTGGCGCTTACTTGCAGAGATTCTCTAATTTTTTTTGGTGGTATTATGGGCTGTAGATGATGCATCCCTAAATTCCTTGCAGTTGCATGTTGAGAAACGTTGTTTTTAAACTTTTAGACTTTTTGCTCATGTGTTTTTTCACATCGTTTTGACCCTCGCCCCATCCTTGCTTGTGAGCCACTGAGCCTTTCGGGGACGCTCCCTTTATACCCAATCATGACCCTTACCTGTGGTACGTTCCAATTTTTTTTTTTTTTTTTTTTTTTTCAAGCATTCCTCAACTTTCCCAGTTTTTTGTTGCCCCTGTCCCGTCGTTTTTGGAGCGTGTTGCAGGCATCAAATTCAAAATGAGTGAATATTTATGATAAAGTTTGTAATTTTGAACATGAAATATCTTGTCTTTGTAGTGTATTCAGTTTGATGATGGGTTGAAAACGATTTGCAAATCATCATGCCAGTGTGTGAGACGCCTGCTCTAGTCAGACCACTTCGCGATTTTGGAAAATAGGTTTTTGCCATTTGTATAACGGAGAAAATAATAATTTCTTTCCCCTTTATTGCTTTGGGACCTTTTTTTGAGTTTTGAGTTTGTCTGTAAGGGCTTGGGTGGGACACCAGTCTAACCTGCAGTAGCTTAGGCTCAAATCCAGGTTTGGGTCTCGACAGTCCTCTCACCCCCACACCATGCATTTGTTTTTGTTCCTGTTGTCTCTAGTGTGAGGAAGGAAGGATTGCTCCATGGGTGCAGACATAATTTGGGTTCTCGTGGTGGAGTCGCATTGCATCTCCAGTTACACACAAACACACAGTTGACCTGGAGCAGATGGTGCTAACAAGAGGTCTGTAACAAAACAGTGTGTCCCTCGTTCGTCCTGAGCCTGACAGACAGGGAGAGGGATACAGACAGGAAGAGAGGGACAGACAGAGAGATAGACAAACAGGGCGAAAGAGAGCGGGAGAGAGAGAGACAGACAGACAGACACACAGGGTGAGAGAGATAGAGACAGACAGACAGATAGATGGGGCGAGGGAGAGAGAGGCGGACAGACAGGGAGAGAGAGACAGATAGATAGACTGATAGATAGACAGACAGACAGAGAGACACACACACACAGACAGGGAGAGAGAGACGGGGAGAGAGAGACGGGGAGAGAGAGACGGGGAGAGAGAGACGGGGAGAGAGAGGTAAATAGACAGACAGACACACGGTGAGAGAGATGGAGGTAGACAGACAGACAGACAGGGAGAGAGAGTTGGACGATGTAGTTGGAAGCAGATGTCGCCTGGATGTTCTGAGAGCTTCAGTTACGGCACGTTTGGGTACAAATCAAACCCGTACAGAGTTTCCACAGGACGGCGTTTGTGCACTGATCCTCCTACGGTTGTGTAAGAGGACTTGCTGTGATCGTTGAGATTTGGACGGCTTTAACATCGCCATACAGATCTGACATTGCGGACGATCAGAGACTGTTCTGGAAGGTTTCGGTTTCCAGATGTGAAAATGTTCTTGCGTTTTAGGTGTGATGTGATATGATTTCAAACAGGTGATTGTAATGATGATTTTCTACAAAAGCAGCATCTAGGGAAGTCTTTGAGGAGTAAAGATGGTCAGATGAACTCTGAGTTTATCACCAAATCGTCCTCAAAGAAAGATTGTAAGGGATTTAGATATTTCAGTCCCAAATGTTTCTGATTTGTCTTCTTGAAAAATTACTGAACATCCCTGGAGAAGATGTCCTCCTATATGCAGCTTATGTTGCTCTCAAATCTGTTCTGCATTAATGCTGCATACAGAAGTGGAAATGACCGTGAAAAGGGACCGGACCTGACCCCATACCAAGAAAAATGCTGGCTTTTGGACTTTGGATGTTGATGGATGTTTATAAACAAATGAAGTTGTTCAGAAAAAAAAACCATAATGCATCTCTGGTTCCTTCAGTGTTTATTTTTTATATTCTTTTTATGTATTTTTTTCTAATGATGTCACTAGTTAGAGCAAACTAGAGTTTTGCAAACGCATTTGGTCAAGAAGTTATCGCGATATCCCTTTCGTAACTATCACACACCCCTTAGTTCAGTCTGGATTGAACAGAACCGCATAAATCGCAGCCAAATCTCGTTCAGCTAACAAATATCCACTTAACGAGAGCCCTAAATCCAGACTGCCATCAGCTGAAGGGTCACACCCCTCCGTATAATTGGCTGATTAGGTGAGTGCACGAGTGAGCAGGTGTAAAAGTGTTTCTACAATGGTTGACAGGTCTGCTTCTTGTAAAGGTTTGGTTTTAATTAGTCTAAATTGAATGTGGATTTTTTTGTGGGATCTGGCAAGCCCGGACTTAACCCTGTCGCGATATTAAGGCCAGCAAAACGGCCATCGAACATTTTTTGTGGGGACTCCGAATACTTAATAGTTCATACTCGAGAAAAGTGTTTCATTACTTAAAATGAAAGTTTGAAGAGTTTAGAATTAGTTACAATAATTTTAGAATTATTAAAAGTACAAATCGGGGTGTTTATTACCTGAGCTCTAACGTTCTTTGATTACTGAGTGAATGTAAAGATTTCCTACGGTTATCACAGTAGAATTACGTTATTAAGTTATGAAAGGGTCTGTGTAGAGTATGTAGGCATCGTGGAGTGCAAGCGTTGCTCCAGAAGTACGAGGTTGATCAAAACCTCCTCTCTTCTCGGAAGAGCGTTTGTGACTCGGCTGGAGCGCCTCCGCACCAGTGTCGTCAGATCCTGATTTTATTTAACTGGCTTTGTGCACAAGGGCACAGTCATGCCGGGACAGAAAAGAGACTTCCCCAAACCGTTCCCACAGAATCCAGAACGTGTAATTGTCTAAAATGTCTTTGTGCACTGTGGGCTGAACCTCGCCCAGGCCTTGAGCATGACCCGCTGTACTCCTCGTGCTCGTTTATGGGGTTCTTTTTTTGTATTTTATACACCTGTGTGCAGTGGGCATGGCTAGAGCACCTGATTGAAAGGCCACCTGTGTTTGGCTGAATAGTTTAGGTGGGGCTTTGTTGATGCAGAAATGAGCTTAGTCAGCTGACTTGGTGCTGTGTGCCGTTGGCTGGGCAGAAAGCGTCTACAGGTAACAGGAACACGGTGCGACCGGGTGAGGTACGCCTCGTACCGCAGAGGGACCGAGGGTTAACAGAATCGTACGTCAAACGCAAGTTTGTCATAACAAAAAAAATCTGTAATAATAATGAAAATGCAAGTAATTTAACAACAATTCAAAGTGAATACCGAGTCAGATTTGAGTGAATTAACAATGTTAGTCAAGCAAGTCTCGGTTTGTTAAATTTGCAGCTGGAGTGTGACTCGACTCCCCCCGAACTAACTTCTAATGTAGTGCAAAACGTTTAGCGTAAGAATCTGAAGCGCCTGAGATTCGATGTGACGTTATAATCAGGCTCCATGTGCTGATTCTCAGCATTCCTGGAAACTAAACCCGTTTAAATATTAGGTGATTTGAGAGTCTATAAAGAGGGTTTAACAGCAGCCTGGGGTTCGAGAGTTAGAATGTTAACCTGAAACAAGACTCCGAATCCGAAACAAGGATAAGAATGGGTCAGGTGACCCCTGCACCAACAGCTTCACTGTCAAATTCTTCTTCTCCCACTGTTTATGATCTGACTTATTCAGGTGTGAGTGCGCGAGTGAGAGAGTGCGCGTGTGAGAGTGTATCTACCTGTCAGTCTCAGTGAAGGAGGGGTGATCTCTGTACCCATTAGTGTACATATTCTTGGGGATTCATGTTTTATTAGGTTTATTAGAGTCACGTTGCCACGGTTACAGGGTCTATGGGATCCAGTCTTTTTCCCACAAGGACGGAATAACGATATAGGGAGTTTGTGTCCTGGAATTAGAAATGTTCTGGGCAGAGTTGAAAGCTGGAGAGATACCTCAGGAGACAGACGGAACTATATTTAGTTTAAATGACACATGTTACGTGTGTAAGTACAGTAGGCATGTGCGTTTTTCAGACGCCATACGCATTCCTGACTCGCCCACACACATGCGCTTCCTATATAATTTGTTCCTCTCTGTTATAAATACATTATCTGTTATTTATCTGTAGAGTCTCGAGTTACCGGCACCCCAGTGTTAAGGAAATTGTCATCTCTTAGCTTAGCTTACACCCACAGGGCTTCAGCGGGGTCGAGATCAGCTGCAAAAGTCTTAGTCTTGTTTTATTAGCAGTTTATTAGCTGCTTTGTATTCCCTAATGAAACACAATCATTATATATGAAAATATGGTTGCTAAATCTGATGGCCTAATACTTTTGCACAGTACTGTACTTTTTTAACCATTCACACGGTCGAATTTTCACATTGTAATGTTACCTGTTTTTGCCCTTTTTTTAAAGCCAGGTCTTTTCTTTTTCGGCTCGTTTCCATTGACCTGGTTGCTTGTTTCTGTTGTGGGATCTGGCAACCGAGGAAGTGAGTGCAGGACCAAATGGCAGTTTAGGGTAGAAACATTTTAAAGAATACTATGTAGTTTACTTAAAATCCTTCTGTAAATTTTTTTGGCTATTTGCAAATATTAATTTTTTAAAAATTAAATAAGAAATAGAGGTGATGTTGAAAGAAAAGTGACTAAGAATGCTTGCTTTATTTTCCTTTAATAATCGGTTGAAAGTTTAAAATTTGTCAGCACTTAAGTGTGAGGCTGTCGTAAGGTTAAAAAAAAACATTTTAAGAGCAACTTGTGTTTAAGAATAGAACTGTTTTTAAG
This sequence comes from Parotocinclus haroldoi, assembly GCA_034779995.1. NCBI lineage: Eukaryota > Metazoa > Chordata > Actinopteri > Siluriformes > Loricariidae > Parotocinclus > Parotocinclus haroldoi. The sequence goes on along the minus strand of JAUZST010078616.1, from coordinate 4,554 downwards.
AAAAGTTACAAAGAAATGAGGAATCCCTGAGTGAAATAATTTCAAGAAAGAAAGTTAAGAATGAAGTTTAAGACAAAACACATTTAAGAAGATTTTCTGTCTCCAGACACTTTTGTGAATCCAATATTGGGAACTGAGGAATTTGGAGGCCAGGACAATGCTACAGGCATAATATTTTGGGCCAATATAGCGTTTTGGGCTGTGATAATCCTGCTAAGTTCCCTCAATAGCAGTTACACAGTCCGGTCATAATCAGGAGCTGCTTTAGTTCCAGTAACTTTGGGTTCAGGACCTGCACAAACCTCTGTGTTTTATGGGAAAAAAAAGATTTTGGCCTGCATGCTGTTCCCTCTTAGTTGCAGTAAGAAGATCTCCATAGTCCCTTCACAGAAAGACCTATTGTTTAGTGCTTTAGCTGCAGGGTGTGTGCATGTGTGTGTATGTGTATGCATGTGTGTGTGTGTGTGTGTGTGTGTACCAGTTCAGAGTCTACTTTGTTCTCTTTCCAGTTCGTGCTACATTTGCATGAATGCTGGAGCCTCCACAGCCACAATCAACACACTTGAACTCCATGCAAATCAATGCGGGTGTGTCCCTGGGTCGTGTCACCGGAACCCCTGCGTAGGCCAGCTGTTGTGGACGGGGTGTCTTGCCATCTGCAGCAGGCCGTTTCGCTGTACAGTTTATCTAGACGAGGCTTCTTAGGAAGAAACATTTTAGGGAGGCAACTTTTTTTTGGCGAAATCTCTAAAAACGAGCGAATTTGGGATTCATGTTTTTTTTTTCTTCACTAGCCGCCCTGTGACTCGGGCAACTGGTGTACGTTCTGCTTACTGGGGTAAAATCCAGCTCTCTATCTGAGTTCTTCATGTGATGTTTAGACCTGATGTTGCTGTGTACATGGTCATTTGAAATGTGATTATTATCAGATGATTAATTCCACTTCATGACGGTCAAGGCGAGTCTCGAGTCATCACACCGTCCATGTTTGACGATGCCATCTGTGTTTGAGCCAGTTTGCTTTGGGCATGTTTTTGTTGACCTGGTGCCTGTTTCTCTCATGGGATCTGGCAACCCTGGTTTGTTTTTGTGTAACTAAATATTGGCTTTCTTTCTATGAAAATCTTTGTGTTCATCTTTCACTGTCTCTCTCTCTCTCACACCATCTGTCTCTCTCTCTGTGTGTTTCTCTCTCTCTCTCTCTCTCTCTGTGTCTCTCTCTCTCTCTGTCTCTCTCTCTCTCTCTGTCTCTCTCTCTCTCTGTGTCTCTCTCTCTCTGTGTCTCTCTCACTCTCTCTCACACTTTCTCTCTTTGTCTCTGTTTCTTGCTCTCTCTCTCTTGCTCTCTCTTGCTCTCTCTCACACTCTCTCACTCTTTCTCTTTTTCTCTCGCTTTCTCTCTCGCTTTCTCTCTCTCTCTCTCTCTCTCGCTTTCTCTCTCTGTTGCTTTCTCTCTCTCTCTCGCTTTCTCTCTCTCTCTCTCTGATGCAGACAGAGTTGAAATGCAGGCCAAGTTCTCAGCAGGTTTTCCCCTCCATTCAGTCAGTGAGGAACAATGGTGGCGATTCAGTGTTTCCACTGACCCGTAGTACAGAGCTCTTGCCTCACGAGGGCGCTTTGCTCTCCACATTACAGATCAGTTGTTTGTCCTAATTACTGTTCCTGTTCCTGATATAAATATCTTTAGGCTTTTAAGTCCTAACAGGGTTTAGGGATTAAATATGAAAGCTTTGATCCCGTTGACTATCCATACTTCATTCTCTGCTCATTCCGAAATCAAATGGTTCTCAGGGATCCCCTGTGACTGTGTCAAGTTTGCCAGGTTTGCTTATTCTAAGTAACATTGGTTCTGTGTCATACTGACATATATATTCACCATAACTCTGAAAATGGGGGATGCAGAGGGTTTGGGATCTGGCAGCCCTGCTTGTCAGCTCCTTTCTGTATGCGAGACTACTCTAACTCGGTTGAAGTGTTTAGAGACTTTATTACCTAGTACTATCTATTGATTGGTCAGACTAACTGTTTGTTTTTGGAGCTCACTTTGTACACAAGGCACTGCTGTGCTAAAACGGGACAGGATCTTCCCAAACTGCAGGCTCTAATTTGAGATTTCCTTTCATTGGTATGAAGTTTCACCAAAAACTGACCCACATTAAGCATGGTGACCTTGGTTGTTTTACCGTAGAAACCTGATCCCTGATGTGCTGATGCTGACGTTCTGAGGACTGTGTATAGTGACTCGTAGCTGCTGCGTGAGCGTCTGTTTTTGCTCGTGCCATGTCTCTCCTTTTCCTGTTTCATTTCCCGTCTCTGAGGGGAAAGGCCAGGCTTAACCGTCCTTCTTCCCGCTTAGCCAGGAGAGGCGGGTGTTAAAAATTAGAGGGTCATCCTGATTACAGGTTAGAGAAGGTTAAGGGAAACGTTTTTCTTTTCAGACTCTTTTCCTTTAACAATCTGACAAATCACAGGATAGAACAGAATAAATGGAGTAATGTTAGAACAAACAGTTCAGCGTTAAAATCAGGCTGATCAATCAGAGCTTGGTTGGTGGGCAGAACTGCTAATATTAGTTGAATCACGGTTCATGTGAGGCATCCACGATTGAAATATAGTTCATCATCTCAAAAAACAAACCCGTCGATTGCAGTCTTTTTTTTTTTTTTTTCTGGCCACATGGACAGTGCACCCATGTGTAGTCCTCGTGCTCTACTCTTTGTGGCGCTTCCCTTCAAAGCGATCAGATCAGAAATCTTTTTTTGATGGCTCGTTTGCCTCTAGTGCTGGGCGATACGGTAAAAAAAAAATTATATCAAGATATTTAAAGGCATTTTCACCATACGCGATCTTTATAACTATACGTGATCTTGGACCAAATTATTAAAAAGTACTATTACCATATTTAAGATGATTTTTATTCTAAATGCGCATTAATTACAGTTTATAATGGGAGAATTTTAAAAAAAGAACTATTTATGTACACTTTTTTTTTCCTTTTCCAAAATTACAAAATTGATTACGATACGCTAATATATCGTTGTATTGCCCTGTTTTTGTGTTAAACTTGAGGATGATTGACTCGAACAAACGAGGGTCATGTCCACCGAGGCAGACGTTAGTTCCCACACTAACGAAGCTGGCTTAACAAATAGTGTCTGCTTGTTTATTTTTAAACTTTATTGGAGTTTAGTAAATTATCTTTGTGCTCGCTTTTACCTTGTAGATGGTTTACCTACTGCCATTGGGAGAACATGCAAAACTCTGTGACCTGAGCTCAGATATGAACCACTAGTCCGTATTTTTAAAAGCCAATAGTTTGTGGACACTGAAGCCGTTTGGGATCCAAGCTCAACCGATACGTTGTTAAAAGTTCAGATTGAATGTTCCCTCTATGGTTTAAGGTGACCTAACAGTTATGGTGCGTTTAGAGAACTTCAGAACCATACAGACCCCTCTGGATCTCAGTCTTCACCCTTTCCTGGGGACATGGCACATGGTCCTGATGTACATAAAAAAAGACGTCCTGCCAGATTTAATTAACAAAGTATAGAGGGGAAACCTCTACAGTGGATGTGTGGTTTTACACACACACACACACACACACATAGGACGGGAAGTAAAACGTGTTAGCCAGCTGTCTCTCTGATCTTCGTTCCCACGTCAGTCTGTGAACTCCCTGTGTGGTGCACAAATGCCCCCAAATTGCAGCTGTACCTCATGTTAATAAATAAGCGAGGGGACCGGGTCTGAACTCCCGTCTTATAAGCCTTTCAGCCTTATTCTACATTTTCTTTAATATCCACGTTTTTAGAATCAGCCTGTTACTTCCCCTATAAACTCGACAATGAGCTGTTCTGCCCAGCCGCCGACCACTGATTGGTCAGCCTGATTTGAAAACAGGGCGGTGTTAATAGACGCCTGTTCTGTTTCAAAACCTGTGCGATTCGATATCTCGCTGACTTCATGTTTTATTAAACGCTTGTAAACGAGACCCAGGCTCAGAATGATGGCACAGCCTCGGGCAGATGGCATTATTGAATTATGGCAGCGCCAGGGAAGACTCTGCCCCTGGACGCGGAACTAGAACGGGCAGGAGGATCGAGATGCGCGTAAAGAGGGAGCGAGGGGGTTAAAGCCGAGCGCTAGGGAGTATGAGCTCATCCTGTCACGATCCGATTACAATAAACTCGTGCTTTCCTGACGACAGAGGAACAAACATCTGGCTTTAATCCAGCCTGTAGTCCTTCTGTTAAACCCTTTTTCCATCTGGTTCGTCTTTTTTTATTTTGGAAACACTCCCTGGAGCTCAAAGTAAACAAGCGGGAAAGTGTGTGTGAGAGTGCGAGAGTGCGCGTGTGTGCGTGAGAGTGTATGTGTGCGTGAGTGCGAGTGCGAGTGCGAGTGCGAGAGCGAGAGCGAGTGCGTGCGTGTGCGAGAGCGAGTGCGTGCGTGTGCGAGAGCGAGTGCGAGAGAGTGCGTGCGAGAGCGAGTGCGAGAGAGTGCGTGCGAGAGCGAGTGCGAGAGAGTGCGTGCGAGAGCGAGTGCGAGAGAGTG
>JAUZST010078605.1:0-20489 GCA_034779995.1 Parotocinclus haroldoi | reverse complement strand
CTCTCTCTCTCTCTCTCTCTCTCTCTCTCTCTCTCTCTCTCTCTCTCTCTCTCTTTCCACCTTTCTCTTATCCTTAAGCTAACTTATCCTTCACAACCATCCTTTTTGTTTTAATATTTAATTGATTTTACTAATAATTCTGAAATCACTCTTGAATCAGAGTTTCCAGGGCCATGAATTCTCTTTTGTGGTCTAGTGGCTATAGCCCACTCACAAGTTTTTGTTACCATATTTGTTTAGGTCAGGAAAATGAAATGTAAAAAATGTTTAAAAAACAACTTGGTTGTAGGTTCCTTGCAGAGAAAGGTAGATAGTCATTTAAAATATCCTATGCTTATGTCGGAAATGGTTCCTCATCACCATTACCTACATTCAAAGCACGATTTTAGATACTATTGATACATTATGTAACTTTGCTCATGACTGTGTGATAGCAGATTCTGTCATAAGCACAGAGTTCAATACCGTCAGCCTACTATAACTGTGAGGTTTGACAACTTTCATTGCACGTGAGAGAAGAACATGCCGTTTCTAATAAAAGTATTATGTTTTGTTTCTTACACTTGGACCCTTCATCAGAAGGACTTATTAACTGTGATATAATCATAAACGTCAATGTCTGAAGTATGCAACACAGTACCAAAGACCATGTTGCATAACAACATCAGAATTAAGTTTGTTTTCCTGCATAAGCTGTCATGTAAAAACAGAAAAAGCATAGTGCACACAACTTATGCACACAAGCAGAACAATTGCCTGCATCTCTGATCTCTTGTAACGTCTGCATGCAGAAGTTTGTCATTAACTGACAATTATACAAGCTATTCTACCTTCTGTATGTACAAACAGTTGCAAATCAGCGCTTATGTTTGTAATAACAACAGATTTCCGGATTTTCTGTAGTGGAGCTGAAGTGTCAGTAAGGGAGTATCATGTATGTGTGCCCATATATGTGTTTGTGTACTCGTCTTGCTATACTTGTGTGGACTAAATGTCCCAACAAGTATTATGTCAATCTAAAAATCCTTTGTTCACACAGCATTGTGTATGCACCAGACAGAGTTCAAATCCTCAATTATTTAATTTCTCAGACTCTTGACAGGAGGATTATGGGATAGGGTCTTTATTATTCAACAACTAGATATAGATAGTGAAATGTAACGGCGTCAGTTGTTTAACTAATTTCTTATTGATAAATGATTTTATTGTGTTTGAGGTAGGCAATGCCATGTAACCGTATGGTTTACTGTCCTTTGTAGTCACGGCAAATATTGTTTGAAGTGTATAAAAGTAGTCCTATATACCCTGTATGTGTTATAGTATAGTCTACCTTAAATAAACTTAAAGCACTTACATTAACCTATACTTTGACAAAATAAAAAACAAAGCTTATTTCATAATAAAGTGTTAATGTCTCTTATTAACTTTTATTGAATGTGAAAAACAAAACCATATGGTTTTGTCTTAACATTGAATTTTCCTCACTAGATTTCACTGTCACCACTTCACTCCATATGTCACACATTTCTGATATCCCTAGTTAGCACAGGACAGTATGGTACTGTGTATTGCTTGTCTTGGGAAAAATTCATAATGTGGTTTCTGTTGCGCGTGTGCGTGGGTAGCACAGTAGCAATTCCCTAATGTCCCAGTGGAGAGTTACAACTGGTTCGGGGGTCTTACAGGCACGATTGGCCCAGCATGAGGAGGCTGGCTGAGGGATCATTCCCCAGGCCCTGCAGTGAATTTTTCATATGCTCTGGGCTTCTGGGGAGAAAAAAAACCCCTCCATATTACGAAAGATGATGCAACTATCCTTCTTCCTCTTTCCAACCCAGTAGATTTTACATTAATTTAGTTGAGGATTGTGTGTTGTTACTATAACAAGAGCTTATGAGCCCGCAGGACAATACAATGCAACTTAAAATTAATGAATTGTCCTTGTGTTACAAGACAGACGCTGAGCAAGAACACTTAACAAGACCACGCTCTGGCATTGCTATGAATGTAATGGATATGATCCATACAGAAAAGGTCAATGCTATATACTGTTGCATTCAGACTGAGTACAATCTGGGAAGGTGAAATACAGACGGGGGCTTTCTCCAAAGAACTAGATACAATGATACAATGAGTTCATCCAAAGGTACCTCAAACTATAACAAAAAAGTGTATTCCAGAGCAACTCAAGATATAGTCATGGACTGTATCGAGAGAAGGATTGTGAGGTGTAGTTAGGGGGGAATTCAAGGTACAGTGAGTGGGCACATCACCAAGCTAGAGTTAGGGGGCACATCCCATAGGACCTTGAGGAACACTGACTGCTGTTAGGGGATGAATTCCAGAGGAATGCAAGTTAGAGACAGGGTCATGACCAAGGGTCATTATTAATGATCAGTTGTTGTCATCTCTCACAAGTTCTTTTGCCGATCCCTAAGATATAACTGCTAAATCTAAATGTTTATTGGGGCTGTGGTTATTTTTTTGGAAATATTATACCATCTTACTTTGTGCGCAGGATTTTAATCCATGACGACGTAGTGTGTTACTAATGGTCAACTTTGAGACTGTGATCCCAGCTCTCTTCGTGTCATTGACCAGGTCCTCCCATGTAGTTCTGGACTGATTCTTTAGCTTTCTCATAATCATCCTGTGTGAAGCCCCAGACCAATTAAGATTGACAGTCATCTTGTGTGTTTTTTTCCATTTGAGTATTAATTGTTCCAATAGTTGTTGCCTTCTCAACAAGCTGTTTGCTTATTGTCCTGTAGTCCATCCCAGCCTTGTGCAGGTCTACAGTTTTTTTTTTTCCTTGTGTCCTTAGACAGCTCTTTGATCTTGGGCATGGTGGAGAGGTTGGAGTGTGATTGATTGTGTGGACAGGTTTCTTTTGTACACGTATCAAGTTGAAACAAGTGCAATTAATACAGGCAATGAGTGCAGAATAGTATGGATTCTTAAAGAAAAACTAACAGGTTTGTGAGAGCCAGAATTCATGACCATTAATATTTATTTCATTCAATAAAAAGCAAATTTATTATTTAAAACTCATACACTCTGATTTTCTGGATTGTAAAAAAATTCTGTCTCTCACATTTGAAGTGTACCTACAATAAAAATGACAGACATCACAATTCTTTGTAGATGGGAAAACTTGCAAAATCGAGAGTGTATTAAATGCAAATACAAATTTTCTCCACTGTGTATATCGTCGTTTTCCTGAATAATGAATTTTGGACTTCATCATGTGACATTGGCACAACCACATCCTACACCCTGACCATTCTTTTTCTCTCCATTCACCGTTCAATGTGTGGCCATGTCCTGGACAGATCAGACATCATTACTATTTAGCTTTGTACTTTTAGTGGACAACAAATGTAATAACTTACCTATACTGGTCACTATGCACACATATTTACTGTAGTAAATGCTTAAATATTGTATTATATACTATAAATTGCATGCTAACATTATCAGCACTTTATATTACCCACTTCCTGTTTATTCTCTATAACCTTTAAGTATATAGACTCATTCACATTCACTGGCTGAGTCTCTGTTTTCCACAGAAATATCAGGTCCATCATACCATCCTCTTGAGTGTTACTGTACAGTGATGTAGTACATTAGTACTACTACTTTACTGTATTTTCTATAATTATTTTGGAATTTGAAATTATTTCCATCAAAATAAAATATTGCTTCAGATAGATTGTAACAATCCACTCTTGTTTTAAGTGCTCTGGCGCATTTACATATTGTATGCATGCAGCTTTCTTGTTAAAATACCCTTTATATTTTCATTACAGTAACATAAAAATACTATGTATTTTTTATGGTAATGTCCAATCAAGGACCTGTTTCTCAGAGTGTAATACGGTTTATAAATGGCACATATGTACATGCAGTTCATGTCTGCTGCCGCGAGAGAATATGCAAGTAAGAATTGCTTTGCATATTGTACACTGTACTTGTCCATGTGAAAAAAAAAAATGTAAAACTCCTCAGATGAGACAAAGACACAAATATAGCTGTTGGAGTATTAGCAGTTTCGACGCCTGAGTGTCAGCTTTCCTTTAGTGCTGTAACATCCCGTATGCTGACCTTGCACAAGGTCACCATCCACCCACAGAATCTCACTCACACACTCGCTCATTGACTTTGTGGTCTGAGGATTGTTTTTTTGCTGGTAATAGTGGGTGGCAGGGAGTTCAGTGAAGAGTGTTTTGGCTATCTGATATCAACCATATACACCATGACCATCTCAAATATGGTGTAGAGGGAGTTAGAATGAGGGGGAGGAAGGGAAATGTTAAGGAAAGAGGATATGTGAGAGAGGTGTGGTGAGACGTAGGGGTAGAAAGAAGATATTCTGAAAATTGTTTTTCAGGACCTATATTAAATTACTCTGAATTACAGCTAATACAGATAGATGGTCACATATGGGAAAAGATACATTCCCATCAAAAGATTAAACATGATAAAAATGATCCAAGTATAAGCAGCAGCATTGTAGACATTGAGGTTATTTACTTTTGTTTTGATTTTTTTAAATAAATAATAGGTGCAATACAATTATTCATTGAGTTCACTCAGATAATGTGGGGCCAGACCGTGTTGAGCTTTATATGTTACAAGAAGTATTTTATAATCAGTTTGAAATTTAACTGGTAACCAGTATAGAGACGTCAGAACAGGACTGATATGATCACATTTTCTAGTTCTAGTTAGCACTCGAGCCGCTGCATTCTGCACTAGTTGAAGTTTATTTAGAGTTTTACTGGAGGATCTGTCTGTGTCTGTGTCTGTGTGTGTGTGTCTGTGTGTGTGTGTCTGTGTGTGTGTGTCTGTGTCTGTGTCTGTGTGTCTGTGTCTGTGTGTCTGTGTCTGTGTGTGTGTGTCTGTGTGTGTGTCTGTGTCTGTGTGTGTGTGTCTGTGTCTGTGTGTGTGTGTCTGTGTCTGTGTGTGTGTGTGTGTGTCTGTGTGTGTGTGTGTGTGTGTGTGTCTGTGTGTGTGTGTCTGTGTGTGTGTGTCTGTGTGTGTGTGCCTGTGTGTGTGTGTCTGTGTGTGTGTGCCTGTGTGTGTGTCTGTCTGAGTGTGTGTGCGTCTGTGTGTGTGCCTGTTTGTGTGCCTGTGTGGGTGTCTGTCTGAGTGTGTGTGCGTCTGTGTGCTTGCTTGGGTGTGAGAGTGTGGAACCTGAATGTGTTGTGCTAACTGTAAAGTTTGGTGGAGGAGAGAATGCTATGGGATTGTGTGTTTTTTAGGGATTGGTCCCTTAGACCCATTAAAAGGAAACCTTGATGCTACAGCGTACCAATCATTGGTCAGTGGGCCTCGCAGTCAATGTACTGGACAATGGACCAAAAGGTCCAGGGTTTAAATCCCACCTCTTCCATGCTGCCACGGTTGGGTCCATGAGCAAGACCCTTAATCCATAGTGGCTTGGAAAGTCTGTATAAGTTACCAAGAGCAGCTTACAAGGGCGTCTGCAGTTTGGGGAGGCTTTTTTTGTTTCAGCATAACTTTACCCCGAGTGTACAAAGCAAGATCCATAAAGGCTTGGTCTGGTGAGATTGGTGGTACAAGAAATGGACTGTCCTGCAACCTGCACCCTGAGCCCTGAGCCCTAAGCCCTGAGCCCTGAGCCCTGAGCCCTGAGCCCACCAAACACGTTTTGGGGCGAACTAAAATAGTGGTTGTGAGTCAAGGGCAAGAATTGTTGATTACCTCCAAAGGAAATTATGGCTGATCCTCATCATCGTTCTCCACTGTAGTATTTCCAGTATTTCCAGTATTTCCCTGGGTGCTCTTGTCTTTTTCGAGTTGCAGTAGAGATGCAGAAAGACCTTTCAGGAAACAACCAGTGAGAAACTAAGACGCTGTCTTTGCATTGCTAAATCTCTAGTGTGCTCACCAACTTGTGACTGTTTTCATGACCAGTTAGTGCGCTAATGGGAACCGTATACGTTTATAAGAACAAACATAATTCAGTGAGTACATGAATGAATTTTCTTTCCAGAACGTTGTGCTGTGGAAAGTCCTTACGCAGTTAAGCTTATTCTCAGTGGATCCATACTGTCGTACATGACATTTCCATCATTTCTCTGCTTCACCTTCAGTCATGGCAGACTGCCCCCACACAATCGGCGTCGAATTTGGGACAAGGATAATTGAGGTGAGCGGACAGAAAATCAAGCTGCAGATCTGGGACACGGCAGGGCAGGAGCGCTTCAGAGCCGTCACTCGCAGCTACTACAGGGGTGCCGCGGGGGCACTCATGGTGTATGACATCACCAGGTACGGATCTTCCCACCTCTTATTGTACTGTATAACAGATCTACTACTACTACTGCCAAAAAAAAACAGCATTCAAAACCTCGGTCATTTGGGTGTAATAAAAATTCTGTTGTTTTTTTAATGGCTTGTAATGCTTTCCCCACAGTATACGATCTATTTTTAAATTTGTACGTGTAGACGTGTCAAAGCCCCACATTTACCTGCAATTTACTAGTTCTTTCGAACCGTTCTCCCATTTTGTATTTTGGATATGTTTTGTTGTGCATTTATTTACATTTACGTCATTTAGGAGACGCCCTTATCCAGAGCGCCATACAATTTGGACAGTTTTACAGTCCCAAGCAATTCTGGGTTAAGGGCCTTGCTCAGGGACCCAACAGAGAGGTGGGGTTTGAGCCCTGGACCTTCTGGTCCATAGTCCAGTACTTTAACCACTAGGCCACCCCAGTCCCATTTTCAGCGATCATAATTCTTAGGGTTTTTTTTTCTCTCTCGTCCTGACATTTTGATGTCGTACTGGTGTGCTGTTTAAGGCATGGTTTTGTTTTATAACCGTCCCATTTTGTTTATAATTATTCTAATCCTTTTGACTGTGTCAGTTGACTTTCCTCGTGTTATTTTCAATGAATCCAATTTTCTAAGCGCCCCCTTTTAACCCTTTGAGGACCGTAAGGATTGCACACACATCATTTTGGTTATTCTGACACAGTTCCTCTCAATCTGACCGTGAAACTAAAGCACTCATGTTAAAACTTTAGGTTTATTTATATAAAGTCTGAGTGGTTTCATACAAATTTGGACAGCTCTAGGTTGTTTCAGTCGGATTCGGCTTCTGTTTAAACGTCAGGGACACGCATATGTCCAGCTCATTGCTGGTAGTGGTTTTAGAAATCCAAGTTATAAGAGGATTCCAATAGTGGGATTCTTGATCTGGCAGAAATGTGCCAAAGAAATATCGTTCTGTTTCACAGTGCCTGTGTGTGATCTATGTATTTGCACTGAAGTAAAACAGCTGGATGAATGCCCTCCACGTGTGTTGATTCCATAATTTTGCCCGCGGTTGTACACTATTGCGCTGTGTGTACCTTCGCATACAGAGCCCGCGTGTGTGTTAAATGACAATGGCTGGTGTTTATGTGCAATCTGTTTTTTTGTTTTTTATTGCATCGTCTGTGACCTCCTCTCTCTGACAGGAGAAGCACATATAACCACCTAAGCAGCTGGCTAACAGATGCCAGGAACCTCACCAACCCCAATACTGTGAGTAAACCTCAAGCCCTTCTTCCTTCTTACCCCAGTAATACGACCGTGCACAAAGTTCTGTGTTTCAGACCCAAACGAAAGTCTCTTAGGAAATAGCAGGCACTATACAGGAGTGCATTTCTATACACTTAACAATCTGATAACTACAGAAAATCAGATATGCGAGTAATTCATTCAACATGTTTACATACACTTGAGCTAATCAGCTAAAGGAAATGCTCTGTGTTCACATGGCTTAATATTACATTATGGAATCATTCATTTTTTCACGTTGATGCTATGTTTAAGTCGCCTCAGTGTTTGCTAGCCTTTTCGCTGCCTTTAATTCTGGGGTTGCCAGATCTAGCAAGAAAAAAACCATAGAAATAGTAGAAAAAGAGGCCCAATAAAGCAAAGTCTTTAGAACTATGCAGACCTGGAAACTGTGGGGAAACGCTGGTGGTAGGAAGAAACCTCGGGAGGAACAAAGACTCAACGGGGGACCCGAACTCAATGGGCGGCCTAGATGCTAATTAAACAAATATAGACTGTTTACAGAAACGAGGAGATATTTCATCAGTGGTTATTTATTTATTTATTTTTTTGTAAATAATTTTTGTGAGCAGTACGTTCAGTGGGTTACAATTTAGCCCACATAGCACCATGTCATTGCTCCCTCACTAGTACTACGCTGCATGGGAAACTAATCTTTAGTCTGAAGTGACTGGTAGTGTGTGTGCGCTACTGCAGGTGATCATTCTCATAGGAAACAAAGCAGACCTGGAAGCCCAGCGAGATGTGACGTATGAAGAGGCCAAGCAGTTTGCTGAGGAAAATGGTGAGATGGGTCATGGTGGTACTGGGGACGGAATTAAATGACGGCTTTAATCATACTGCAGCTTACTAATTTCTGTTTTTTTTTTCTTTTTTTTCCTCTGCAGGTCTGTTATTCCTGGAGGCCAGCGCTAAAACGTAAGCAAACGATATGACCGCCCGCTCTTAACGCCGAGTGTAGCCATGACTGGCTGTGGCTAAACTAAATAAGTCACTATTACCAGTTTTAAGGGGCGTCTGCGAACGACGGGGAAAAAGTAAACTCTCGGGTGTGGCTGATTCAGGATTCACCATTGTCAAATGTCGATTTTCTAGCTTGATGACAATGTTGATGGAAAGCAAAAGGTGAAACTCGGAAGTAGGGCGCAGTCCGGACATGCATAACAGATAAACAAACCATATCAAATATCCACCCGATTCGGCTAAATAAATCGCAAACTCGATTGCAACCGTTATTGCCAGTGATTTGCGTTCTATTTCAGTCACTGAGAATAAGGTGTTGTGTGATCTGGAGATGATCAAAAATCAGATATACCAAGTGTAACCCTGTGCATATTCCTGTAAGCAGCTAAAGGATCTCTTCATTACTTTAAGAAGACTTTTGTGTCTTGTCTGTAAGCTTTAACTACATTAAACATGCTTAAAACACCTACAATAAACTGCAGTTTGGTAAAATTATTAACCTAAAAGCAGTTTATTTAATAAGAAAAAAAAAAATAAAAAATACAACCCAAGAAACTCCCCAGGTCACGCACTGCCGATTTCCTCATTTAGCCGGCAGGAGAAAAACTGACACACAAATGTATTTGTGTTTACCTGTACATTTTTGGGCTCGACGTGCAGCCACCATACCTGGTGCTTTTTAACATTCTTACCTACGCGTGTTCCCGACAGGGGCGAGAACGTTGAGGACGCGTTCCTCGAGGCAGCAAAAAAGATCTACCAGAACATTCAGGATGGCAGCCTGGACCTGAACGCAGCCGAATCGGGGGTCCAACACAAACCCTCTGCTCCTCAGGGCGGCCGGCTAACGAGCGAAGCGCAGCCTCAGAGGGAAGGATGTGGCTGCTAATGACCAACACTACCTACCGAGCCTTCTCCTCCACCTACCTTTCTCCACCCACAGGGGAGCAGGAGCAGGGGGCAACTCAATGAGGCGACTACAGACAGATCTCTATCTCTCTCTCTCTCTCTCTCCCTCTCTTTCTCTCTCTCCCTCTCTTTCTCTCTCTACCTCTCTTTCTCTTTCTCTCTCTCTCTCCCTCTCTCTCTCTCTCTCTCTCTCCCTCTCTCTCTTTTCATTGTTCATGCTTTTTCTCCATCTCATCTCCTTCCATCACGCTTCGTTTACACCTGGCTCTGGATCACACGGTACAGACCTGTTCGAGGAAGAGCTCAGGTTAGCGATTACGAGAACTATTTTATTTATCGTTTCATGAGCTTATTCATGAGATTCCGAGTAGCACTTGGTATGTTCCAGCAGTAACGCCTCCAATTCCTGGTTTAGCTTGAGTAAATAATTCTTAAAAATCGCTATTATTTACGAACATCACCGATTGAGACGTTTGGGTTTTAAGCAAGGCACTGGCTCACGACAGGGGCAGTTTTGCTGCAGTCTGAGTGCGTTGAGGATCGAGAGAGACCGATGAAGTGCAGCGATGAACCCGAAGCATATGGAGCGCTGGTCCTTTTTGGCTCCCGACCTTAAGAGTCAGGATTCTTTGAAATAACTGACAATGCATTCATTGTTCCATAACGAATGCAGGCTTAGTACAGGGGCCATGTCCAGTGGGTGTGTATTAGGGAGGGTCCAAAAATGCCTCATTGCAAAAAGGCACCATCACCAGTCCCTGCCATCTTTCCACCCTTTTTTTTTTTTCTTTTTTTTTTCTTCTCCACTGTCTCATTGTTCTTACCAGCAGTTTGGTTGCCTTACTGTTTTGATTTGTATACCCCCTTACAGTCTTACCTGCACCGGTGTTCTTTAAACTCGCTGTGCATTGCTCATTTTCTTTTAGATCAGCGTGACTGAAACGGGCTCCGTCAGTGAATGCAGTGCGCGTCCATCATGTGCTTCGGCTGTATATATGACTGGCTGTCGTATAGGCTTGTATAGTAACACCCAGCTAAAAACGAACCCCCCTTAAGGTGTCCAATGCAGCGCCGCATTATTGTACTACATCAAATGTCTTACTCAGCAGCTGTACATATGGCTCGTGTGTCTTTAAAGCAGCTCCCTCAACTGTACATACGGACAGGTGATCACTGGTAACTCGTAACCAGGACACTTTTGTATGACCTGTATGTAGGACACACCTGAAATTCCACTCTAGTCCAAAGGAGCAAACTTTTAAACGAGGCTCTGGCGCAACCATTAAATGTGACCAAACCCTCCTTTAACTCTAATTCAGGCACACGGACTTTAGAGAGCGAGGGCGCATAGGAGGGGCGAGGGTTTTAGTGCGACGTGCTCTTAGAATGACTTCTGAACTTTCTATACACGTGTATAAAACCTGAAGGAGCCGCGCTAACATCACAATGCATTCTCACGTGTATATGATTACATTGTTGACGTTTTGATTTTAATTCTAATAAAATGTTCTAAACTGATTTTGTTTTTATGTTGCGCTATCATTTTGGTCGCCGATCTGGACCTTTCTGTGGATATCGCCAGGTCTGGAGCTGCAGCGCTGCGCAAAATTCTTAGGCCACCCTTTTAGATTTGTTGTCGTTTTACCAATGGTATGGTCACCACGCACAACATTGTGTACAGACGCAACCAGAGCTTTCAAATTGTGCTTCCTCCGGCCTTTATTCAAATCTTTGTGAGCTTTAGCAAATCGTAGCCTTTTCACCATGTTCGCCTTCTAAAAGGTGGCTTCTTGCTTGCCATTCTTCTAAAAAGACCATTCTTGATCAAGCTTCATCAGACTGTAGAATGGTCACCTTGGCATCCTGGTGAAGCTTCTTTTTTTGGGTTGTATTCCAATAAAGATTAAATAGAAAGCAATTACACATGGTCACATACCATTTCTAAACCAACAGTTCAACAGCCATAACATTGAAATCACCTGTCTAATATTGTGCAGGGTCTCGGTCTACTTCGTCGGAGGTGGTTTGGTTTTGAAGATCTGCCGGGTCAGAAATTGGTTGCCATTTAAGACAGTTTGACAACAAACCTATTTCACGATCAATGAACCAATAACCACAAAGAATACGAAGATTCTAACAAACTTAGCTATGTAAGCTATCCGTGACGGATTAAACTAACCAACCCAACAGCATAAAAATACTCTGTTATACTTAATGGGATGATTCCACAGTGACGTACCGTTCAACAAGAGAAGCAAGAGGTTGTTCGCAATTATACTGTGATTTCAGACGTTGGAATGTTAATGTTCTTGACAAAATACTTCAACAATATGGAGAATTTACTTGCGTACAATATCGCACACCCCAAGTAGTGACAACGGAATCATTGAAACCCCCCGGGTCTAATAGGTTACCCAGAGGAGGACGGGTTCACCATTTCAGACAGCTTCCTCATTCAATTTCTTTAAGGTTTATGGTTTTTTTTTTGCCTTTCCACTGCCTTGGGGCAAACCTGGAAAAAGTGCTACACAGATAAACGTAACAGCTTCAATCAAAATCTATCTAACTGGCCCAAGCCGGTATGATCGTCCTCCTACAAAAGCAAACAACTTTCCAGTACCTGGACGATGAACGGAAAAAAAAAAAAGATTTCAAGTAACAAAATTGCTTTGTATTTTATACGCAAATTGCACCATTGTTACAGGTAGGAACAAATAAAAAAACAAAAAAAAAAAAGGGTAAGATGTTTGTATTTACAGAGACGGGCAAAGTAGTGTACAAAAGTGATGCTTGCATACAAAAGAAAAGAGTAGTGGCATGATTTTTTTTTTTTTTTTTATGACAAAAACAAAATTCAACATTGGCAGTACCATGTTGAAACGTGGTCGGCTTCATCCTCAAGCATCGCAGTCGGAGGGCTAAGTGTTGCAAAGTCTAACACTAATACTGTAAAACATTAACATTAGTTTAGCAATACAAGTAAAAACAGGTTTTTAAGTACGCGTTTCTGACGTAGCAGTTAAGGTTCGCATGTTAATGTATCGCTTCTTATTAGGAGTGTTTCGACGACAGGCGAGTGATGGCACCACTGTACCCTGGGACCTCACGTGACCTTGAATCTGGTTAGCGATTCGAATCCTTAAAGCCGTCTGCAAGTGGTGCGCAGAGTGTACACTGAAGTGGTGATGACTGCTGATGACAGTCTGAAGCAATCTTACAGAACATTTGGTAGAAAATAGACATTCGGATAGAGAAGTTCTTGTGATGCTGGCCTTTCATACCAGTCCTCGTGGTCCAGTAGTGTTTAGAATTAAACATCCATGTCAGTTACTGTAGATGAAAGTACAGTTCCTTGTTAAAGCAGGCTTTACCGTCTACTGCACGTCGCTCAAGAGGCACAGTGGAATGAACTGGACTGATCTGGAACCTTCATGACGCAGTGAATTGATTAATACTGGGCTCAATATGAACCGTTGCTCACATCTTAACACTTCACACAGCACAGCCCTTGAAAAGGACATGTAATGAAAAGTAGCTCGGGAAACGAAGGCCTAGAAAGTCTAGAAAGCAGACTCATCTGCAGGGTTTAAAAAGGCCGCGAGATACAGCGTAGAGTTTCTGATACTGTTATTGCCCAACTATGAGAGTTAAGAGTAAAATATTACAGAGTGAACCAAGAAAAAATGAAAATGTTGAGCGCTGGGGGATTTGAAAACTATCCCGGGATTCACTGGGTACAGGCAAAAGTGAGCCCTGGGTCAAACATTCAATATGCCAACCCTGTAATGGAAGCCTGGTGTCTGAACCCAGATCCTCAGGAAGTGCTGTTTCCAGCAGCTGGCACTTACCCCAGAGCTAGAGGAACTGCTCAACCAAGTGGAAGTGAAGTGGAAATGATGGATTCCGCCCAAGATCTGGAAGCCAAAGGCTTGGAAACCCAAGACTTGCGCTTGGCTACTTTCAGGAAGGCCAAGATTTTGAGACTAACCCCAACAGACGTGGAGGTTCCTTTGTTTGCACAATACTAAGACACTTTTGTGAGTGAGATACAGTATTTGAAGACGAGGTGAATTTTGTCAGACGAGGTTCCCCCAATCCCCCCCATCGGATCGGCTGCATTGTTGTTTTGCTGGCTACCCTGTCGAGGGAAAGAAAGGCACTTCTGCTACCTCTGAACAATGTCACTGATCTCCTTGACGGAGGTAAGGAGTTTGGTAAAATCCTGTGGTGTGCTGGCGCCCCCAGTAGCTGTGGGGCAGATCTGCAGCTCCCTCAGGCTGCTCTCCAGCTTGTTGATGGCTTCACGGAATGCAAACTTGTTCCTCATCTGCTGTATAGAGTCCACGTAACTCAGGCAGTACTTGGACAAGTTGTTGCCCGCCTCCAAGACTGCGTTGTGACTGCCCGTTTGCTCAGAGTTCCGGCTGATGGCGGCCCGCAGGAGCTCGGTGCTGTCTAGGACCATTTCGCGCGTTATGTTGGAGATGCGCTCGGTGGGCTGACGCGTTTTTCTCAAGGAGCGCCGCGTGTTCACGAGAGGGATGAAAGCCGTAGTCGGGCCCTGATCAACAGGAGAGCCGGACCCGATGCCAAGCGGCAGATTAGTTGGAGAAGAGGACTTTGACTGGGGAGCTTTGGAGTTGCTCGGTTTTTTGGCGTTCTCTTGAGATGGGAAAGACCTGCCTTGATCGGGTGAGCCAGCACTTGAGGGGCTTTGGTCGGCTGTGCCTTTGACTTTGGCGTCGGCCGACAGGTCATGAGTGGGGCTCCGTGAAATCTTCCCAGATTTGACACCTGATGGCGGAGGTGGAGGAGCAGGCTTGGGTTTTGTCCCCAACATCCCCCTGTCCCGCTCCCTCTTAGCTGAGATATCAAGAGGCTGTTTGTGTCTGCGTGCCCTGCACTCTTCCCCAGCTGCTCCTACAGCAGAGAATGCACTTGACTTGAGGGATTCTGCTTGTAGCACACTAGTTTTGGAGTCCGTTTGTGCTTGGGACCGATGGCCTAACTTGGGGGTTAAGGTCTGCGGGCTCGATCCAGGACTAGACTCGGCATCCTTGAAAACCTCATCTGAAACGTCGTCGCTTTTCTTGGGCAGACGGGGTGGCGGGGTAAGAGTGCCACCGCGTGGTGCGCTCTCTTGTTTCGGGTCATTTGCCCGCTTTCGGGGCAGAGCAGGTTTCCCCGCCAAGGTGCCCGGGTCAAAATGTCGAGACTGCAGGTCACGGGGTAGAGTTACCGACTTCCACTCTTTACGGTCAGACCCCGGGGGCATGCAGGAGGCTGACGAGGACCTCTGGAAGCGCTTCGAGTTGGACATAAGCTCTTCCTCACCTGGTGGTGTTGTGGCCGTTTTCCCCGATGTCACAGGGGTGCCCTTTTTCCGTGCGTGTGGAGGAAAAATCTGCCCTGGATAAGCGGGGGCTCCGTTGGCGACACCTCCAGCTCCATTGTTATTGACGCAGAAGAACTTTGAAGGGTCGAAACCCTGAGTGGCATCATTGAGCGACGAACAGTTGTTGAAATCATCCCGAGAGTCCGACCCAAGTCCTCTGTGATCAAGATGCCTGCCCATCTCTCTGAAAGAGCTGCTACGTTTTGGAGGGGCAGGTGCAGTTTTCTTCTTCTTTTTGATTAAGCTGAAGGGATTGAGGCTGGTCTTGGACTTGTCCTTGTCTTTGGACAACAGCCTATCGTCCTCATTTAAGTTGGTGTCAATCAAAGGCCTTTCTTTTCGGGGAAGCATGGGAGATATCGCTACCTCTGCCTCAGCGCCATCTGGGAAAAAGGCACAATACATATTGGGCAAATTATTTCGGTTCTTGACCTGTGGTTCTCTTGCAGCTCTTCACATTCCTAAAGGCCTGCTATGCCCACGCTGCTCACCAACGTTTGGGGATATTTCAAAATGAATATGGAGCAATTAAAAGAAGATGCATTTTATTTTCTGTCATCAAACAAGATCTTCAGAAAAGCAAATGTAAGGTCACGGATTATGCAAATGAGATGTAAACTCAATAATGGTGACTGATTAGCAAGTCATATGTTCACGGGGGTGAACAGAAGCATGTTCAACTGCCCCACATTGACTGTTCAGTAGGGCGTATGGTCACCCAAGACTGCCAAAACACACCGACAGCGATGGAATAGTCATCGTATTCATTCAGAAATATCCCCCGATTTTGTGAGCAGTGTATGTACTCGTATGAACTTTCCACATTATGTTCTGTAAAACATGTTGACCAGACATTACCATAGTCACAGTCTTCTAGGCTACTATATTTTAGGGTCTTCTCAAAACAAAATCGGTGTTCCAACAATACCTAAATGCATAAATGCTCTTCAACTGAAGAAAACTGAAGAGGATCGTCTCATCGCTCCGATACTGTGGTTTAATGGAAGCCAAAAATGCTTATGGCCAACACAGGAGATCAGCCAGATGAATCAGAGACTCAACATGTGCATGTGAACCAGTTTCTATAGTTACAGGTTAGAGAAAATAAACAGGACAGGCACGTGCGCGCCACTTTTGCACCAAACCGTTCTAGGAACACATTTGGAAGGAATTACTCCACGAAAAGCTCCTATTTAAAAAAAAAGGGCTTTTTTTGGAATGCGTTCACACTGCCGGTAGGAACCCTGCATGAGACTGGAGTGACGCAAGTCATGTGACTTTTATTTCCCATCACGATGAATTACCATTTTTAAGACCTCGGCTGTCCCACCCGAGCACGAAGGCATTTAGAGTAGACTAAAATGAGAATGCTGACCAGGGCTGTCTCCATCCTTGTCCATTCTACGTAGCGTCCTGGTTTTTGTTGGCAGCTCTGGGGCTTGTTGTATAGAACCGAGTGTGAGCTTCTTACTCTTTTTCCCCAGTTCTTTCTCCACCTCTGCCAAAAGAGAAGAATCACGTTAGCTTCGTCGAGAAAAGCGAAAGAAAAAAGATATCATACCTGATAACAAGAAGCTCCGATGTACCATCAGATATGCTGGATTCCTGAAACATCGTCTCAAAGGCTTGATGCGTTTCCGCAAACGATGGCCTTTCTGCTGGGTTCCATTTCCAACCTATCGCGCCCAAGCAAGAGGAGTTCAGAAATAAGCTTCACATGAAGACGTTCGAACGCAGTAAGGTATGAACTGTGGGATCCGAGCGTCTCGTCACTCACAAGCTCTCATAAGTTCGTAGACCTTCTCTGGACATCCCTCGGGCCTGTCCATACGGTAATCCTTCTCCAACAGCTCATACACCTGAGACAAATCAATCCCAGGATATGGCGACATCCCATAGGTGGCGATCTCCCACAGCAACACACCGAAAGCTGGGGCCCGGGCACACACAATCAACAAGAGCTCAACAACGTACACTCACTTCACTAGCTACGCTTCTTTGTTTCTGGACTCTGCTTACCATACAGACGCACTGTGTAGTTCTATAATTACAGGCTGTAGTCCATCCGTTTCTCTACATACTTTGTTAGTTCCCATTTAGGTGACCAATCGTTCTTGGCACTGCAGTGGCCCTGACGCGGTGGAGGCGTGTTACGCTGGTACGATTGGGTCAGACAGCAGTGCTGGTGGAGCACGTGTTCCCTCTATTAGACACAATCATCAGACTCTAGACTACAGATCTACATCTATTTTCAGTTCAGCAGTGGCACCGAGTCGTCTAAAGACTCTGATCCACTCACACCAGTACAGCACACCCTAACGCACGACATCCGCCAACGCATCAGTGCCACTGCAGCGCCGACAATGATCCACCACCCAAATGGTACCTAATCTGTTAGAGAACAGAATAAAAGGGACACAGAAAATGTGGAGAGAAACAGATTTAGCACAACCTACAATTGTAGAATGACAAAGTGCTTCTAAGGGCCAAGTGGAACGGATTAAATGGATAAAGAGGGTAGAATTCCGGAACTACAGAACTAACGAAGCGACCAGTCAGTCTAGATCGATACCACAGGACTGGAATCCATACAATGTACAGATTAATACCAAAGCATTATGCTGTAGCTCACTCACCCCACACATCTGACTTGATTGAGAATTTGTTATATGCCAGGCTTTCTGGTGCGGTCCATTTTATAGGAAACTTGGCTCCCGCGTGGGCAGTGTATGTGTCCCCAGTCATCAGGCGACTCAAGCCAAAATCCGCTACCTTCACCAAGTGGTTTTCCCCAACCAAGCAGTTGCGGGCAGCCAAGTCCCTGGAGGGAGGAAGATGAAATAAAACCAAATCATTTGGAAAAAAAAAATCCTCTCAAAGAGGGATAATTCATTAGACACACACACACACACACACACACACACACACACACACACACACACACACCATTGGCAGAGCACCGACTGAGTAAAACTGAGCCCCAGAGATAGATGGATTTAAAAAAAAAGACACGGGCCAGCAGAAGCTTTAGAGTCACATTATTTGCCTTGTGATTAATCATGATGAATTTTATTTTATGCTTGCCCATAGGAGATCCAAAAGAAATGTTCCAATAAAAGCACTACAAAGCAATATGAATGAGCTGTATATAGCTCAGCAATGCATTTATTTATTTGTTTGTTTGTTTTTTTTGCAATTCAGTTTAGTCGTTTGAGTATTTTCTTCCTGTCTTCAGCACAACAGGTCACTGAAACGTCACGATTTTAGCAGAACAATACCTATTTAATGCGAAGCTGTATGCATACGTCTTGCGCCGTGTGACAAGGTGTGCTGGTAACGGAATCTACCGCCATTCAGTAATGAGCAAAGTAAAGTGTCTGACATCGTTTTTGCCACGCTGTAGGATAACACGGCTCTTATTTAGTATAAAGGGAACAGTAAAGAGTAGGGGTGAAAATATTTTTACTCACATTATTTTTATTATTAAATAGCTAAGTGAAAATGTCTGGCTTTTTTTCTCTCCCTGAGGAATAACATTTCAAAATGAAGTAGAAATTGAAACAAAAATAATAATAATAATAATAATTATAATAATAATTCTCTCACCTGTGGATGAAGTTCTTCTTCTCCAAATATTCCATAGCAGAGGAAATCTGAGTGGCCATATAGAGCAGCACCACAGCATTGACTTCCTCGCGATTGCACTCGCGCAGGTAGTCCAGGAGGTTACCGTGGGTCATGAACTCGGTGATGATGTAGAAAGGAGGCTCCCTCGTACACACGCCTGAGACAAATAGCGTTACTTAACTTGGAAGCTATTGAATTGGTAACCAAATTAAAACACAGTGGTAGCTCAGTTCTCGACCATCTCGGAGCTTGTAAAAATTTTGCTCTCGTCGCATTTCGACAAGAAAAATAATCCTCCCCGTCCTTGTCGTTTGCTCGGTTTGCTCATTTTCTCTCTTTATTTCTACAGCACTCCGTTGTTTGTGCACACAAGTCTCCATGGGTCCTAACAAGGTTAGCCGTGGGAGCAAGCAGAAAGGAAATTGGGCTGCAGTTAGCCTAGCAGCTATGCTAGTGCCCTGAACCTATTCCCAGCATAAATCAGTTAGCATCTGTACGACACAACTGCGTTATTGCACGTGCTATCTTATACAGAGCGGGTTTTCTGGGGGGTCTGGAATGGATTCGTTCCATTTACACAATTCCTTTTGGGAAACATTTGCTCCGTCTGATTCATTATGTCCACATTAAACAACTGC
Organism: Parotocinclus haroldoi; assembly: GCA_034779995.1. Lineage (NCBI taxonomy): Eukaryota > Metazoa > Chordata > Actinopteri > Siluriformes > Loricariidae > Parotocinclus > Parotocinclus haroldoi. The sequence continues at coordinate 1,361 of JAUZST010078605.1, read as the reverse complement.
CATTTATTATTCCACCGTACATGAACCGTATTATTCACCTAACAGCTGGACCAAGTTGGGATGTTTGATTTCTTTCATGACTGCAGCCTCCTTTAAGAACTCTTCCACCTCCATCGTGTCCTCCTGTAACAAAAAGTGCGCAGAGTTATCCTGCTCATCTGCAGAACGTTCAACATTGGGTGAGCGAAGGACCCAGAACAGCTATATTACACAAACATGCAACGTTTTCCCATGGGAACTCCCATATAATTCCACACGGGCACATGCAGAAATTACACGCTGTACATACAGCCATTTCCAAAACGTCGCAGGCTAACCTTTAGTGTTTTCACAGCAACAGTGAGATTGTATTTCTTCCAGACACCCTCGTACACCTCTCCATACTGGCCTCCACCCAGCTTGTGTTTCATAGTAATGTCTGTGCGCTCCATCTCCCACTTGTCGTAGTTGGGTGAGACCCCATAGATTGTGGGCTTGTTGCGTTTGGGCGCAGGGTAGTGTAGCGTTGTGATGAGACCGTCGGCTACAGTGGAATGGTGATGGACCAATTCAGCAAGCGTGTTGAAGCGACTGTCTGATGATACGTAGAGCTGCGCAAACATCAGAAATCAGGACATTTGTTTACGATACAGTGGGTAAATCAGCAGCTAGAAATGGAGAAAAACAAGCCTTTCGCCCTCGGGGTTTCGCTAATAAGCAAAGGTGTAATGATACACTCCATCTCTGTTAATGAACACAAAGCATCTAGGATTAACTGGAGTCCAGTGGAGTAAAGTCCTGGTTTGCTCAAGCATTCCTAAAAATGGTAACGAGTCTCTTTCGCTAATATGCTGTAGCTTCAACATGTTTTAAATATATTATAACATTCCTTTTTAACTTCCGAAGAACAACAATTCAAAATAATGTCTGGTTTTCTTGTGTGAATATTTTATCAAAAAAAGTTGCCTGCAATTAAAATAAATTAGAAGGAACTAGAACTTACCATACAAGTCGAAAACACACAATCTTTTCACATATCAACAAAATACAGTCGATTCTGGTTAACGGGACCAGACGCTTATTCAGACCAAATCCTATTATATACACGTGTCATTTTATTCGCTTATTGGACCAAAATTCCGCTTAATCGGACCAAAGAACGTGCACAGTATGTAATATCAGTCAACAAACTCCCGAGTTTCTCCCCAGCCCTCTACCGCCACCTACAGGTCTTTGCCTAACATTTCCATTTACTACAGAAAAGTCGTCACTTATCCACAGCAAAAACGCGTCAGATCCCACTGAATAAGTTCTTCATACGGTGACTGGAATTGAGTAAGAACTTGTTTTTTACAGTATTATTACTTCGCATGCTGAGTATC
>JAUZST010078594.1:0-20856 GCA_034779995.1 Parotocinclus haroldoi | reverse complement strand
AGTTATTAGATATATCAAACTGAAATGGCTGTTGCAAACACCCAAATATTTAGAACTAAAAATAATTAAGATTAATAAGGATGCCCAAACATTTTCATATGACTGTATATATATATACATACACAAGCTGTAGACTGGCTACCTGATATTGAATTAAAGTGTCATAACTTCTGTACTGTATTATAAAAATATAATAAAATATTTACAAAAGTGTCTACTAACCTTTGTGAGATACTGTTAGATACATATTCATATATGACACTTGTTGACTGAAAAGGGGAGAATACAACGGTGCACAAAATGCAAAGTGCAGAGGACCTTATAATATGTATCCAGAGTGGCCAACTATTACCTTGCTTGTCCAAGAGTAATGGTGAAAATTTGGAAGGGCAAGACCACTGCTGGTCTCAGAGCATTGTAGTTTTTTTCCAGGTACGTACCTTGCTATTCTGCAGAAACTGACTTAGCATACATCCCAGGTTAAGAAAGAAACCGTAACCCTAAATTCACTGATTCACATTTGTGAAATACTGCACATATGCATAGAGGGTGAATTTAACATAACATTTAATTAGGCTGATGTGGGCTATAACAGACAAAAGGAGAATATACCATCTGGAAATATCTGCCTTTAAGGCATCCAGTGCATGCATACAGTTATCTTAATAAGATCATTACACAGCTAAAAAGGAAAATTGGCAAGTACTCAAACCCAACAGAAACAACAGCAAAATGCTTGCCAATGCTGCTGAGTTAACAGGAAATAATTAGCTTTCTGGGGATATTTAATTTGTAACCAGATACTTATCACTTACTGGCAGAGGGGAGAAGAGGTTGGGTTTGACATTCATAAAAGCTTGCCTGCATATATAAAGCTTTTGAACTGTATCCTAGCCCTACTGTCTTTGAAAACTTCATGGTTCCACAGTCAGATGGCCAATCAGTTTACTGCCCACTTGAAAAGAAACATTAAATATGTAGTGTTTAACATTAGCATGTTGACTGTACCATCATCGCATCGCAGTTTACACACTTTGCACACAGTGTTGACTTTTAAACAACATTAATTAAATACAATATTACAATAATACATACATAAATAAAACATTTATCAGAATGAATTAAAATATTCTGTACAACATAGTAATTCTTATCTTTATGTTTTTATACAATCTGGCCACACATGAAAAAAGACTTACCAAAACCAAAAGGTTTTCTGCTTTCAAAACTGCAGTTCTCTTTTCTGTCAGCAAGTGTCACAAGGGTTCACTTGTACTAGATTTCTGTCATTCAGATGTCAATGACATGTATACAAGGCAGATTTTTATTTTCTGTGGGTTAGGGTTAAAATTCTTAAGACCACGGATGTTGTAGCGAATGGACGTATTCATCTACAAATATAATGTTTTTAGAGGAACTGGATGGCTGGAAGTAGTGTAGAGTAAGTAGAGTAAAGTATGTCTACAGGTGTGCCTCTGTTGTATAAACTCGGTACTTTTTAGTCCAGCATCGCTGAGCACAGAGCAAAAACTTTATACAAAATTTAAATACTCGTTAAGGTAAGATATAGTCTATAACTACTTCAAATCGCATGTGGGTTTTTTTTCACAATTTATGAAGAAGATTCTTTTCCATAGGCTGTTCGCGTGGTTGTGTGCCATTATATAATAAAATCCACTATAGAGTTAAATCTACACAATGACATGTCTACGTCATATCTCAGTTAACCAGAAGTATTTGTGCAGTAACTGTACACAGACAGTTACACAATTGAGAAACTAATTTTGTAATACAAGAGGAGGGGTAATTATGGAGGAGTTTGCTGTAAGTGATTTCATGCTACAGATAATGGACAACAAAGGTTTCCAAATATAATGGAACTCTCGGGTTAAAATGGAATTTTGGTCTTGGACGCCAAAAATACTAACTATAGGGCTGGGCTTTATAACGTCCTTAACATATCTTAGGAAGAGTGTCAAATGTGGTGCACCAGTAGCCTGTCAGTCTATGACATGATTAAAATATGTGTATCTGTATAACACCTTATAGGCCTACATGTTTTATCAACACTGAAGTTAAATAAAGCTACCCAGGCTCTACTTATGTGTAAGCAGTGAAGGGCCTTAATCTGCATCAGACCCAGTCTTGCAGTCTTGTGAGACGCAATTCATCATGCATGACTCCATATTTTAGCTGAAAATTCTAATCTAAGTTCTTTTTCCCAAATGTGTGATATGACACTCAGAGTGACAGAGAACTTCATACGACACTTTGTGAATGACGGGGAACTTCAGAAACAGACTGGGGAATGATAGCTTCATACTGCTTCCAGCAAGAAGGCATTGTGTGAGGATGATCGGGATATAAATACCTTCAGGTTTTGAACTAAGTTTGTAAGCTCAACGTCAATATAATTTTCCTAACAAAGAATATGAAGAATAAGGTCCTCTACTTGGTATACTGAAAATATATAATCTAGAGGGCTATTTTTTTCTTATACAGTTCAGCATTAGGGGGTGGAGTACTGATGGTCTAAGAAGAATTAAGTTGTTGGGCATAAATTTATATTATTAACACCTAAATACTGTTTTAGGTGTTTACCAGAGAAGGAAAGGAGAGGTGCTAAATGCTATTAGGTATGTTTATTTTGTCCAGTGAACTTATTTAACGAAAGTTGTTGATATGTGAAAAGCCATTTTAGAGAATGCAAAATTTAGGCTTGTAGCGATCCAGGGCTGGATCCAACACACAATTAAAGTCTCCCCACAATGGGTTCAGTACACTAATCATATTGATACTTTAGAATGTGCATTAAATTAAAGAGCCTAAGTCTATTTTTTTTTGTTCGTGGCCAGGTTGACCACTGGTGCGCTCATGCACTCGCGCGCACCCTTAGGGTTAGTTGGTAATGTCCCTGGGCTAATAGTGCTGCGGGACATGTACAGGGGGAACCCCCAAGGTATTTAGTCTTTTAGGAGCATATTGAGGGTCTCCCGTTTCGTACATGTGCACTCCTCGCAAGCCTGAGCTCATTCTCTTCCTGTCGTCGGCATCTATCGAGCCTCACTCCAGCCAGCTGCACGCCCTGAATGGGACACACCCAGGCTCAACTTACTCGTGCCATACGTGCGCCCGAGTTCTTATGCTCGCAGGAGCCTTTCGCGCCGCTCTTCTCCCCTTTTTAGTTTTTCTATATTATTTCCTTATTATTATTATACGTCATGGAATTCCGTCACTCCCGCATCCTTGGGTCCTACCACAAATCATGACACAGTCAGGAGTTTAACTGCACTATCCAGCCAACAGCTTTAGCCCCAGCCAGTGAAAGGCCGTCAATCATATAAAACTCATAAACAGGTGGGGTATAGTCAAAAGCATATTCACTTCTGGTAAAGGGTGTCTTTAAATTTTGTGAAACTGGACTGTATTTTGAAGAGTTTAGAACTTGAGTCAGAGTAGAATCTCAGGATTTTCTTGATAACAATGTAAACAAACAATAAGTGGGTACTTTGAACCCCCTGTGAGCTATGGCTTCCTACATGTCCTAGAGAATGAATGGCTATGCTTAGTCCATGTCCCTGTGAATTCAATTACACCATATTTACCTGGCAATTAGGTGTGATACTACGCATGGGTATTTTTCCAACCTACATAAAATAGTTAACCCAATCTATCAACAACAACAACAAAAACTTGCTAATGATATTCTAATCATTACCACCTGCTAATGTGTACCTAATTTAAATTTTACCAATTTCTAGGAGCTGCATAATAATGTTCTGTTCATTGCAGTTGCAATAAGGTTAATCAAATTAGATTTAAGTTACGCCTCTTAAGTTCCATCACATTTATCTGTTTTAATGGGGTGTACTTACTTTTTCATGACTGTAAATGCACACTATAGGTATACATATGTACACTCACCAATCACTTACTTAAGTACACCTTGTTTATACAGTAATTGTAAAAATTGTATATGTTCCCCTTGTTGTAAGTCCCTTGTAGCACTTTGCAGTTCCACCATTACATACTGCAGTGCATCCGTTTCTTTACATGCTTTATTAACGGCCTTTCTGTCCTCTAATGGTCAGCACCACCACATTACCAACACAAATCAACTACTATGTTATGGTGGTGACAATGAGTAATAATGGTGTTAGTGTATTATGTTGGTATTTGTGGGTCAGACACAAAATACTTTTTGATCTGTGGTTGTCCTGTGATGAAACTGATAAATAGACAATAAGTGTAGAAAGATCGAGGTGATTATAAAGTGATCAGTGAGTGTATATACATACACATATAAGTCAGACAGATAAAGTCCATGATTTCTTTCATTTCACTAAGGTGTAATAGAAACAAACACAACCAAGGATATCGTCTGTCTCCCCTTTTCTCATTGACATTTACTTCTCTCTTCAGTAATTTCATTCCCTTAGCTTCCATTCCAAACAGCACAGCTGTCATAGGGTTTTCCTAAATCTGCTATTTAAGTGCTATGAACGCTATTTCCAGATGAATGCAAACTAAAATTAAACCTCTTCACCTTTGACTTTTTATTACATTGCTAGAGTTACTTCTATATTTAATATTATGACCAGTATGTCTTCCCATAACACTATGTATCCACTTCAATTGGTTACCAGCACAACAAAATACAATGCTTTGTAATTTTCTATTGATGTGTGCTGTCAAAAATATAATTCTAAAATTGCCAAAAGAAACCTGTTACAGAGGTTTTAGTCATGTTGGAAAGTACTGTTTATTCCAGTACTGACACTGAGACAGTAAATGCCATTCTCAATGGCCTGTGCTCCTATTTAAAGATATAACTTAAGGACATCCATATGCACAATGCTGGGAGATAACCAGCAGTTTGACTTATGAGCCATACTTTTGACGTCAAAGCCACATGACATTCTGGAGTTATTTGATCAGTCACATGTTAGTCACAGTCACAATCCTACCTGATACAGTAGACTATATAGTAGACATAGCAGACAGTAGTAAATGCCATAAGTGGATGTCTAGGTACAGCTAGGCCCACAATAACTGGTCACAATATCATACCTCTAACTGGCAAAAACATATAACATATAACTTCCTAAATTTGTATAAATAAAAGCTCTCCAAAACTGCCAATCATTTAGGTTCATACCTAATTAATACAATTTTGCATTCTAACCAGGAACATAGGGTGCATGGTGGGAACCAGTGCTAGAGTGGGCACCAGTCCATGCGAGCACGTGCATGCACACACAAAGACAAACACACACACACACACACACACACACACACACTTTAGTAGGCCAATACACTACTGTCACACAGAGTAGTGAATGTCAGAGGACTATGGTACCTTTTCCCACAAAAAAAAATTTGGCACACGGAATATGGTAGACAAACTAGCACATTTAGTGCAAGAGTGTTTATTAGTGCTCTGTGCAAAAGAAATGATAAAGAAACAAAAACTACCTAAAAAGCAACTCTCAAACTGTATCTACAATATATAGTGATCTACGATATCACTCAAACACTCTCTCCCTTGCCATGGAACACTAAAGTCTTTTATAGCCTTTCCCCAAGAGGCAATTACATAAGGCCAAACCATTCTAAGGTGGGGGAGGGGGGCTTTAACAAATGATTATACCTACATATATCTATCTTATAAATCTACAAACAAAAAGGGGTACTACACAAATAATCAGTACAATACTGTACATTGGAAAGATAATGAAAACCAAACAAAATAAAATAAAGATGGGCCAGTCCACAAGGTCCCTACTGAGCTTGTCCCAACAAGTCTGTAAAAATTCCAAGTAAAACCACTAGTGCCCTTTTTCATCCTTGAACCCAACTTATGTCCCAAGTTTAAATAAGCAAATGTGTGCTTTCTTAACAAACCTTGCCCTAAAACTGAGAACTTTTGTGAAATGAATTTGCAATATTAAGTAAATAGTGGAGTAAGGGCATTAAAAGGGCATTGAATAGGGCAGAACAACCTTTCACACACCAATGATAACAAAGTATACAGGTATGTACCATTTAATGACAGCATTATGTTCTGTAAAACAGTCTCATGGCCAAAATGGATGTTTTCTGGACAGTTCCGTATTCACATAGTCTTTTAATGCTACTGTAATGTAAATATAAATATAGTGATTTATTCATCAATTTGTTCACGTTTTTATCTGCTTAATCCGAATCACAATCAGGGAAAAGCATCCTAGCTGGTAGCACAGGGTGTAAGGCAGGAACATTCCTATACAGGGTGCCAATCTGGCACACTCACTCACAGACTCATCTCACATTCTGACACTAGGGGCAGTTTAGAGACACCAAATAATCGAACACATATGTCTTTGGACTGTAAGAGTACTCGTGCGGACATGGGGAGGACATGCAGACTCCACACAAGAAGGTCCCAGACCACTCAACCTGGAATTGAATCCAGGACCTTCTCACTGTGAGTCGTAAGTATGCCAGAAGAAGGAGTGGAAATAAGATGGGAGCTTTTTGAAAATCAAGAACAGCTTTGGACAGCTTAAACAAATCACAGCCTTGCCACACAGGACTGCCATACAGAGAGATCACTAACACAGAAAGATGTACAAATGGCCAAACACAGAATAGACAACACAGAATACCCAGCATAAGACAGGGTATGGAAACAAAAACAGAATCAGTCAACCTAGAACAAACCACTAAAGACCCAACAGGAAAGTGGAAGGAAAGTCTATATAGGATAAAGCACAGCAAGCTGTAATAAAGCGGCCTGCTGTGGATGGAGAAAATGGTCAGATGGGAGCCATGGAGGATAATAATAGATAATGGCAGGTTGTTCCCAGCAAAAATAATTCTGGCAATGGTAATTATCGGATTACATATTTGCTCGTGACATTTTAAATATCTGACCTTGTTTTTCAATTTCCGTACTAAACGTAACTTTCTCATAAATGCTCATTTTATAGATTACTGCATTTATTTCCGAACGCCATCTTAATTGCATTTCTTTTATTTTAACCACTGGACACTGCTAATGTTTGAAATCATTCATCCAGAAAAGTGGAAAATGCTTTTTTCTCAATCAAATCATTTGTAAAGAAATTTCTGAAAACATTTTGTGTAAAATGCATAAATCTAGAGAGATTAAAAAGATCATTTGAAACAGATTCATTAAAATGTAATCCTGCTACTTTTTCTAGAAAACATTTTCTACTTTAGGCAGTGAGTCATCATAAAATGAAAATGTGAAGTAATTATTTTGTGGCTTCACCCCTGGTTTGTGTCATGTGATCACAATCACATCCCTGACTCGTGTTCCCCCATTCTCCAGGCATCAGATTTTTGGACTTTTAATAATAGGCTAACAATTTCAATTTATAGAGCCTTTCACAAAGACAGGTGTGTTATAAAAGATGTAACATTTTGAAGAAGAAAAGCGAGCAGTGAAGATTAAGGTTTTATGTACCCTTCTAAAGAAGAGAGGGTAGAGCATTAACAAAGAAATTCTAAAGTTTGCAGCGCTGAAAAGTCTGCCACACATTGTCAAGAGTATTGTGTGTGGTCTAGCGATAGGGGCAATACAGACAATGAATCTTGCTAAAGTATATAGGACTGAGAATACTGAGCAAATAGTGGAATGCAGTCTTAGTACGTGACTTAATCAGTCATCTAAGTGAATAATTAAACATGAACCCAAGGTTTTTAATAACTTGAACTGCTAGCATTTACATTCACAGTGAGATTTGAGATATTGGAAAAAAAATTCCTGGGCAGCACCTTTGCCTTCTTCACTCAGTTACCTCCAAGTGCCATGGGGCACTGGGCCCCTGTCAAGCACCCTGGCCCCTATTCTCTCCCCAGACCCATCACGAGACCTGAAAATGCAACGTAACTCACAGCCTTTGCTATGTCAGAGGAAATATTTGAACTCAGTATTTAATACCAGTGCTCTTCCAACTGAGCCACTCTGGTAAGAAAACCACCTCTGGTGAGGTAAGCACTGTCTGTACTGTTGCATAAAGGTTCCAGTAATGTTGCACAAAGAGATGACTTATAATCTTGTAATTTTCTTAAGCATATGATATTGTTTTCTGGTAAAAATCATATTAGTACTCCTTAAATGTATTTTCTTCAACTTGCCCAAAATATCTATATGCACATCCACCCAGCATTAGTATTCCTTGATGTATTCTAATTCTGGACAGACCATAGACCAGTGTCTGGAAATAGCAGCACTTGGCTGTATCACGGATATACTAACATTGACAGGAAAGGCAGCACCAGAATAGAGACTCTGTAGTAGACACACTAAAGAGGTTTAAGGGCTAAAAACTAGTTTTTCCATTCGTATTCACTTAATCCTAATCAGGATCAGGGGAAAGCCAATGCCTTACTGCCTAACCTAATGCCTAACCCTAGGCTGCATCAATCCATCTTAGAGCAATACACTCATACACACATTCACACACTAAGGGTACATTGGAAACACAAATTAATCTAACACACATGTCTTTGGAACGTGGGAGAAAACCAGAGTACTCAAAGTAAACCCATACAGACAAGGGGAGAACATGCAGACTCCATAAAAGCAGAGCCCAGGGTTGGGATTGAACCAGGGAACTCTTGAGCTGTGGGGAAGCCGTGCTAACCATTGCCAACATTGACAAGATTGAGAAATAGCCTAAACTAAAAGACAAACTATGAATGTGGAATGAATTTTTGTTTACTGAATGATTTGAATGAGTAAAATGAGTATATCTGTGACACCCAAGCTGGAAAATATTTTAGGAACATCTACAATGTACATACAACACAGCCTATATATACTGTATATAGTCTTACCATACCTCGCAGACGGTTTCAATCTGTTACAGTAGTAATCCTGTTTTAAATTCATCAAGATTCTTATACACAGTTTGCTACACTCAACATCAGTTTAAATTTATTTTTGGTTTGTTTTAATGTTCGCTATGCCTAGTAAGTTACCACTGCTATTTTTGAGAATTCTGCACAAGACTGATTAGGAAGAGTGAAAACAGCAAACATTAAACTGATAACCTAGAAGTAATACTTTACGTACATATACAGGCAAACTTCTGATTTGTGATTTATCCACGTCAGCTATCTATCTTTTAGCATGGAAACAAGTTACATTAACAACATACATGTTAAAGGTCACTGACGGCAAAAGCAGACTGCAGATCTACCCCAAATTCCTATGTATGACAAATTCATGAATTCTACCAAATATGTCACTAATAATAATAAGCACTTACCTTTCCCAACACCCCACGAGGCTGCTCAAAGGCCATGCTGGCGCTTGCGATAGGGGTTTGCTAGAACATGAAGTCCTCTTCCTATTTTACTTTGCTCTCAGTTCTCAATGCCTGAAATGAGCAGTAGTGTGTAGAGATAACTACACAGCACTGCATGTTTCCATTTATAGGTTCACAAATAGCCAAAAATAGCATCAGATGACTGGCAGCTATCTGGTCGGCCATGGCAATGATTGGTGGATCACCAGACGCTTGTTTAGGCCCCACTCTATGAAGATTAAATGCTTAAATATATTGTAAATATATTGTTTTATGTTTTAGTGTTACTGCATATATTTAAGAAATATAAGTAAACTATATGCTAAAGAGTATTGATCATGTGGCCATTTTCCATAGTTAAAAGTGATTACCACTACATTACTAAAGCATACATGTTAAATAAACATACTTAACTGCATAGTAAGGGGATCTGGCCATTTTATTAGGTACACCTCATGAATACTTTGTTAGTCCCCTTTGCTCTGGTCAGGACCCCTTAAATCAGGTACCATTTGGGTGGTGGTGGCGTGTTAGTGTATGCCACTGGTGTAAGTGGATCAGAAACAATAGTGCTGCTGGATTTTTGCTGAAAGTACCACAAACTGTGCTACAAACTGTGCTACAACAGATGAGCTGCTGTCTCTGACATTACAGCTGTAATGTGGAGCAACATATTAGATGTGTCTAATAAAGTGCACAGTGACTTAAAACCTCCAGTTGCACTGTTGTGTCTGATCCAGTTGTACCAGCATAATACACACTAACACCACCACCACCTCAGTGTCACTGCCATGCTGGGAATGATTCACCAGGAACTGTACCAAAGAGTCTAAAATTGTAGAATTACAAACTGCAGCTATATGCTAAGTGAAACCGATAAATTTATCAAGGATTGTAGAAACAAGGAGAGGGATGTTGATGTAGTGACCAGAGAGTACACTTTATATGCACTGAGGCCTAATTTTGCATAACCTTTGGATGAAAAGTGAGCCAGGTCTTAATTATCAAGGCCATAACTCACATTCATGCTACAAAATCTAGTAGAGAAAATGAAGATTTCTGTGGGAGCAAAGGGGTGAGGCAGACCATTCCAATACCCATGCTTTTAATATAATTTTTTTTCTACGCATGACTTTATGAAGCCAATTCATGTGTACTAAAATAATGAAAACAAAAAAAGTTAAATAATGATAATTACTCCTTGACATGGCCAATTAGACTGAAATAAAAAAAAACCCTAACTACAGCATGCCTACTATTTTTTCTCACCTTGCTCTGTGTACTTTTAAATGTGATATAGTTATGTCATGATATTTTTTTAGATAATTAGTTTTGGGACCATACCCTAAAATAATCCAATGCTATTCACAATGTATGTCATTCTATAATTAAATATTATTTTACCATTGAAAATGACAAGCTGTTTCTGCTTTGAAGCGGATTGATTTCCAATCCTTTCAATGAGTTACAGCTGAGTCCTCCAAGTGATGTTACCAAGAGTGATTGACATCGTCTTAACCTTCAAAGGTAAAACAAAATTACAAAATTAACTACTCAATGACACCCTTCTTTACCACCAGTCTTTACACATTTACTTAAAGCTGTCATCTTTGGGAAATCAAACAAAATCAATTACCCTTTTGTTTCAGATTGGAAAATACTTAGACTCTGAGATTTCAAAGTTATTGCTGTCTGAACATAGACAAAAGAAGATTTTTCCACTGGAACACCTGGTGTTCCTCAGAGACTAGGCATCAACGTTGCTGAATTAGGATTGATTTTTGACAACTGCAATTTAAAGAATGACTCAGAAAAAACAAGCATTTCTTTTGATAAGGATAGAAGCTGTATTAAAGTCAAAGGGACAACATAAAATACTTGTCATATCATATTTAGACATGAAGGACTCATTTTTTGTTTAACAAGCTTTCTTCTTTTGTCCTGCACTAAATTCCACTCAAAGGTGAAATAGAGGCATTTCCAGATATACACTGTAAATGATTTACAAATAGGCAACACATTTTAAAACTGATCAATTGCCTGGTAGGTATGATTTTCCTTACCCTTACTCTTATACTCTTTTGAAACTTATTTTTTTTGTAAATTAAAAAGGTGGTCCGCTTAGTATAATCCCTGTCAAACTTCTGTGTGCTTCTTATATGTCATACGTGTGCTCTTACCAAGTCAAATTCCTTGTATGCGTAACACACTTGGCCAAATAGAGAGATTATAATGTGATATGCAATTACATGGAAATTTAATTATTCCCATTATGATTTAATTATAAACACACATTGTTTTTTTAAACCCTGCTAATTGTAATAAGTTCTAAAGATGTATTCTAATCAGTGTTACTTTCAATGCTACAGGATACAGTATACATAACTGCATAAAAATGGTTACTGTAATTTGTACTGAGTTGCAGTTACAGTCATATTGTCTACTGTTATATACACTCCTTGACCAATGAAAAACTCTCAAATTAGCTGTTATTTGTATAAATGTAATGATGATACACTATGTAAGTATTATTAGAGCAAAAGAATGATATACAGTTGGGAATGAAGAAAAACAGGTTCTGTGTGGTATCCTATACAATATTTGCACAGGTGGTGCAGCTGGAAACGTAATTCATCATCCGTCACACCAGCAGTTGGGGCAGTGGGTTGCTCCGCCAACCTAGGCACGTGAGAGTGTCTCTCTATAGAGGTAGTAGGTTCGGTATTGAGGAAGTCAGCCTCACAATTTTCACCCTTTACTCCACATGTCCACGTTTCACCCCTCACCTAACCTTAACCTCAGCAAGAAAAAGCAAAATGTTTGTCTCTGTTTGTTTTTGAAATAAAAATAAAAATCTGGACCGAGGTCCCAGGATTTCACCAAAATCAGAAAATGTCCTGACATTGTATGTGGAGTTTCCAAGACACGTCCTGAAATTTTGTATCTAAACGTGCGCACACACGCACACGCACGCACGCACACACACACTACTGTATCACATTTAGTACTCCCCAATGGGCAAAACTGATACTGTTCTTTGTATGCTCAAGAAGGTTACTTAGCTAATTACTTGGCATTGTTAAATGTTACTCAATATGTATAATGGCTATTAAGAAGTGCTTTAGAAGATTATCTGATTTTAGATTTGTATTACCTCAATCAAATGTAATATTAAAATGCACTTAATTGGGTCACTTACCACACATACACACACACACATAAATATTTTCTTTGTAATGCAAATATTAAACAAAAAGCACACCTGTTAAAATTGCATTGTAGCCACGCAGCCACCTTCTCACTCATCAATACATCTTTGATTTATCTTTTGCAGTTATTACAGGACGTTTAAGAATCCTAATATTTAACTATTGTAGACCATTAAATCAAGGACATTGTTCTAACTTTCTCAGGTCTTTTGGGCATCACTGATGAATAATTTATTTTTTTCAAATCCTGATACAAACAGACTTTTTGCAAGTTTCTTGCTTTTGGGCCACTCCTGTATTAGTTTGGAATTATAATTAGGATCACCGTCTTGTTGGAAGTTGAACCCCAGTGTTAGTCTGAGGTCTATTGTAGACTGGAACAGGGTTACACCCATCAAGGATTGTACTGTTTCTCCATCCATTTTGCCTTCAACTTCAAATTCAAATCCAATTTCCCTGTCGATGAAAAATATCCCCAGCATCATGTTGCAACCATTATGCTTAGCTGTGGGGATAGTGTTCTCAGGCTTATGAGGAAAGCTTGATTTATGTCAAATATAGGGCTTTACAACAAGACAAAAACAGAGTACATTTTTCCAAACAAGCATACATTCTTCCAGAAGTTCGCTCCAAAATGTGACTGAATGTTTTTTTCTTCTCTAGAAGGACTTTTTTTTCTTACCATTTCTCTACAAGGTCCTGTGCATAGCTTTTCCCATCTCAGCTGCAGATCTCCTTACTCCTTCAGAGTAATCTGCAGAATCTTGGCTGCTTTTTGCAGTCCTTTTTCAGTCAGTAACATGATGGATGGCCTCCAATTATGTTGCTTATAGTACAACCTGTTGGAGAGTGAAATTGGAAACTGCCCACTGCAAAGCTGATAAGAAACCCTGCACATAGACTGCAGTGTACTCTAGACTGAAATGATATGAAGTAACACTGAAACATATCACACTTTGTAATCAGGAATTGTATATGAGTGTTATCACTAGTATTTGTGTAATAGCCTACACTGGTAAATCTTCTGTAAACTGTAACAACATTAATTCTTACCTCCCATGTATGACATGAAAAAGTGTTCTTTACACTAAACATGTAACCTTAGAAATGGAGCATATGGATAAGCTAATAGAATCAATTAATTGCATAACTGTGGCTGTTTTTTGTGTCTATTTACTGGACCACAAAATATTTTCAGAAAGTCTGTGTTGGTGTTTTGTTGTACTCTTCAGTAGAGGCTTGTGCAAGTCATCCATTATCTTCTGCTTAATCCACATGGGGCCACAGGCCAACCAATGTAAATCCGGCAACTCTTGGGCGAAAGGGCAGGAACAACCCTAGACGGGGCGCCAATCCATCGTAGGGCACACACACACAGTCGCACACTAAGTGCCACTTTAGAGACACCAATTAACCTAACATGCATGTATTTAGGTTGTGGGAGCACCTGGAATAAATCCATGTGGGAGGACAGACTCCAAACAGAAAGAACCCAAGCCGCTCTACCCTGGGATTGAACCTGGACCTTCTTCCTGTGAGGCAGCGGTGCTACACACCAAGCCACCTTGTTTCCCGATTTGGCTGCAAGTTCATTAGGATTTTCAGTGGTCGACTTAACCCCTAAAAGAGCTCCTAAGGTGAAAGATCATGAGTAGGGAGGAGAACTTTGGGAAAAGATAGTGAAAAGAAGATGAGACACTGAATCATGTTAATCAAATGCTACTGATTGATTATAAAGGAATAATGTTTATGGTTAACTTTAAAAATGCTCTCACATCTCCTACCCAGTGCAACAATACTGGGTGCCCAAAATGAATGCTGCAGTTCCACCACTTAGACACAACAGCAATCAAGGTGAGTGAAAAAAGCAGAGTAGCATTTTTTTCATCAATAATACTTTATATCTCATAGATTAGGTCGGTTACACAAATACTAGCATTGCAAATAAACTACCAATGAAATAAAGCAAATAAACGTTTATTATTAGTGCAAAACGGGCAGAAACAGCCAATGCTTGCAATTTCAAAATAAAGGCTTATAATAGGTTATATTTCTAATAATTAAGAGAGAGTTTACTTGTCTGTGTGATGGGGGTTGATGACCATTCACGGTCTTCAAATGAAATAGTCATACCTAGCACTGTGTCAGATTGCATCCTCACTAAGATAATATCTTTTGTTTTTTTTTTCTTTGGTCAGAGTTGCATTAGCAGCACTCTTACACTAAAACTTCTAACTAGAATTTTTTTAACGAAAAGGGATTCTTTGAATCTTTTCATGAATATGACCCCTGATCTACTAATGCGTCTACGATATATCTGTCAGAAAGGTTGAGAGTGGAAATTTCAAGGAAGAGCAATCAGCCCATGGCTGCTGAAAATAAACACAACACACTGAAGGATGCTCAGCGTAAGCACAATGCTTTAAGATGATTAAGGAGTTACAGATCTTAAATTATTTTCATCCTGTGTACATTGACACACCAATTCATTTCTGAAACCTTTCAAAAAACACTAGTTTGTAAATGCAAAGTGTGCCAGCCTTTGCGAATACAAACAGAAGTAATAATGCTAACAGCAGTTCTAATAAACAGGAGTGCTGATACAACTTCTAGATAATGTGCTTACACGAATAGGACACCAAAGAAACCAATGGTAACACTGACAGACAAAACTAAAGGATGCACACAGATGCAAACACTAAAGTGGAAGATTAGGAAAATAAATAACATATGGGAAGAGACAAGATCGACAACAGATAGAATGATCACACAACCTAGACAAGGAGTGTGAAGCCAATCAGGACCTGTGAATCACCAGGTGACTGAAAAGGCTAGACAAGGAAGTGCACTGAAAAGGGAGTATTTATAGGGCATGTATGGAAGGCTATAAATCGTCAGTCTGCTGTGGAAGGGTAAAAGGGTCAGATGATGCATCTTCCTGACATTACATATGCACTCACTGGCAAATAGACAAGCACCCAAATGCCAGAAAAGTTGGATTGCTGCACAACTCAGCATGCAGTTATATCTCGGGTAGATATGTAAATGATGACAGACATGGCCTGATTGGAAACTGGGCCTTGCCACAAGAGGGTGTAAAAGTGCTTCCTCCCACTGCCCTATAAAATAAACTCAAAGGCTACCTTTACGAAAATGTATCTCTTGGGGAGAGTTCATTGACTGCTATACATGCCTTTGTGACACGTGCCCTCAGCTGGGTATGTAGCTCCTTCACACTCGTAGGTTGCAGAAGCTGACATCACAACTGGTTCCATACATTTGATAGGGACATTTCTGGGAAATCCTTGCTAAAATACAAGATAAAGCTTACGAGTTGGAAGCTCTGCCATAAGAAGTAACACATGCGGATACAGGATGTCCTGTACATGTTCTCCTTTATCAGCTTAATTGCTTCCAAGTTGGATACTTCACAAATGGCTGCCTTATTCAGTTTTTACTCTTGCCCAATTATGCCTTTAGTGTACTTGCACTGTTGCACAGTCATGCTGGAACAGAAAAGGGCCTTCGCCATAACGTTTCCACAAAATTGTAAGCATGAAAATGAGCAGTGACGGTATGCAAAAGCATTAAGATTTCCCTTTATTGAAGGGAACACCACAGCATTATTCTTCCTCTATCATACTTTCAGAACAGTTAAATGGGTAATGTTCTCCTGCAACTCATCACGTGCAGACCCCTTTGTCAAACTGTCAGGTTGAGAATCGTGATCACTACACAGAACATGATTCTGCTGCTCCAGAGACCAATGGTGGTGATTTTACAACTGATGTAGGTTGATGTAAAGCTTTCATGTAGCTGATTGCCATGGAAACTTGCCCCTCGTATCACTACTAGTAGTGACCAACCTGGATTTGTTCATATAGTCAACATGCCCCAGTCCATAGCAGTCCAGGTCATGCACAGCACAAACAAATGTAAAATTGTCTGGGCAGAGACAAGTGTGTGGAGTAGATGGAAGGCAATTCAATGAAACAAAATGTTTTCAAGTGAATCAAATAGGCATGTCTTGCAGTCAACTGCTTCTCATCAAGAGATACTCTTCGAAAAATTAGCATCTGAGAGGATTTTTCAGATAGCAGAGGCAGTTAGTTTGTTTATTTGGCTTCTTTAACATTGTCATCAGCATCAGTGACCATCTCAGCGACACACAAAAGGTTACATCTATATGCACAAGTTCATCTCAACACCCATGTATTGGCCATATATTTCCACCCAGTTGATACACTTCCCTGAGAAATTTGAGGTATTATGACACGTTAAAAAGAGAAAAACATATAGTTCCAACACCAAATGCTTAAAGCTCCAAGCATCTACATTTATATAAGCCAAGAACCACTGTGTGATGTGTTGAAGTTATACAACGCTGAATTGAGTAATATCTACCACAGTCATAAATGGCTCTTGAAGAGTTCTATACAGAAAGGTTAATATGACAAATTAATCGACTTAGGTTTTCTGACTGCTGTCATCTCATAAGGATGCTGGCATGTTCTTGTTGTTAGGAGTTAGCGTATCCTGTATCTTACAGCTGTCTAATGGTTGATTTTGCTACAGTTGATGGTAGGGATAAATGTTCTTTTTTCACACCACAAAGCCTGCATACACATCACAAGAAAGCTCCTTTAAAAAAAATCGTTTTGTTTATTTTTCCATATCTCTCTCTGTTACACCAATATAAAATCAAAAGTGACTAAAAGGAAAACGTATAAATTAAACACCCCAGCCATGCTCAATAGTCATATAAACATGGCAATTACAAAGACATGACTGCAGTATCTTTCCAGAGATGTGTTACCTTCCATAGAATCAGAGTGTTACCAGTAATAGGATGGAACACATAAGACGGAATATTAAACCAGAGTTAGGTCAGTTTTACATTAAACCCATCAACACAGAATATAAACTCAGATTTTTGGAGTATTTGTGAAAATTACTGTGTGCTCAATGTATAATGACACTAACTGCCTTTCTAAGAATAAACAGCTTGGTCCAAAGCATGTTTTATTGATTATAGATGGACTGCATCACATCTTTCTAGATTTGTGCATTATGTTGATAAGCCATAGCAATTATCCCATTCCCTTTGGTGTGTCCTTATAAGGACATCTGGATGCATGTTTTAAACTTTTTTAACTCCAAAATGATTTGCTTTAGGTTACTGGGGTTAAGATTAGGTGTAGAATTAATTCGCTCCAGTAATCATCATGTAAACGGATAGTCCACACAGTGATGTAGAGACAAATGTGTATATGTTTGTGTGTGTGTTTGGCTGGCTGGTTAGGTTGGGGCAGTGCATTAGTCCAACACAATAATACATTTTGTGATTGAAACTACTGTGGTAGCCGATGGTAGCTGATGAGCCTGCACAGATCTGCAGCTCACAGTATGAGGTGCCACTAACAATCTCCTACTGAATCTACAGGAGACAAAAGAACTTCAGTAAGTAAAAAAAAATGCCATTCACCCATCTATATCAACAAATCGAATTGGAGTGTTTCTTGCTTCAAAATTCTTGTTATTCACATTATGAAGACTTATCATGGTGCACACACACCCCTTTCTAGTGAAGAAGGCCCTGTATTTCCTGAGGAGGCTGAAGACTGCAAGAGAAGCTCAGTATGTGTTAAAAAAATAAAAATGAAAAAAAATCAAATATGTACAATTGTGTAAACAAATGACTACAAAGGCCTTTGAACAAGTTTATCATGAAGAACTCGATTTTGGTAACTTCTCATAAAGTCCCATAGCATGTACATGTACAGTTCAATAAATTGTTTTCTTATATGGTCTATGCTTTTGAACCATTTACTTAAATAAGACTACATGGAACAGTTTTTCTTTCATTGCCTCAAAACAGTGGTCATTGGATAAATACCACAATTTTGTCTCTGGGGTAAATGGAGCTGTGGGCTGACCTTGACTGTCCAGGACGCTGAGTTTCTACATTATGATTGGAGGATCAGTCGAAAGGCTGAATTCCATTATAGAGATATACACTGTCACTTAGTCAGTGCGATGCATGAGCAGTACAAACTTATCATTAGTTGCACAATTGGAGCTTTCTTATCTGCGGGTATAGAAAGGTTTTTCCAAGGTAGTCCAAGTAGCCCAACTTGCCTGGCACATGAAAGGACACTGGCCAAGTCCTTTGAAAAGATGCCTACTTGGTACGATAGGGTCACAGACCATTTCTTAAAAATAGCAGAATTTACATATAAATACATTGACAGATTTTATGATGTAATCCTACCCACACTGAAAGACCAGCAGCAGATTTACACATGAGTTGACATGAGTTTCCATGGCAATCAGCTACATGAAAGCTTTACATCAACCTACATCAGTTGTAAAATCACCACCATTGGTCTCTGGAGCAGCAGAATCATGTTCTGTGTAGTGATCACGATTCTCAACCTGACAGTTTGACAAAGGGGTCTGCACGTGATGAGTTGCAGGAGAACATTACCCATTTAATTGTTCTCAAAGTATGATAGAGGAAGAATAATGTTGTGGTGTTCCCCGAGTTTCAATAAAGGGAAATCTTAATGCTTTTGCATACCGTCATTGTGCTCATTTTTATGGTTACAACTTTGTGGAACGTTATGGCGAAGGCCCTTTTCTGTTCCAGCATGACTGTGCAACAGTGCAAAACCACTAAAGGCATAATTGGGCAAGTGTAAAAACTGAATAAGGCAGCCATTTGTGAAGTATCCAACTTGGAAGCAATTAAGCTGATAAAGGAGAATTTTCCAGCTGCAAACTGATTATTACAGGGCCAAAGATGTGAAAATGGAGTTGTCTAGTATAGTTTTTTATAACCAACATTGAGTTAAAAAGTTTAAACAATCTACAAACTTATTTTCTATTTCAATATTGGTAATACAAAAGCCATATAACAGGGCAAAATCTAATATTTTAACATTCATGCACATTACAATACAGTGGACAAAACCAAACATTTATCAGTTCATGAGATGACTGAATACAGCAACTGTCTTGATAGACAACATATATTAATAATAAAAACTATCTTGCTGCACAAGAGTCATAAGCGCAAATAAAATCTCACCAATTTTATTAATAACAGTAAAGTTTGACTCTTAGTGTTTAGGATTTTAAAGCTATATTTTAAAAATGTATGTATTTTTCTGTATAGGCATCACAGCATTTTTAATCATTTGGAAAAAAAATATTGCTACTCCTGAAAATGGATCCAGTTCATGTGCATTAAGCAGAGTTTTGATGAAAATATGGAAAACCCAACCAAAGAGTGTGCAAAAGACAAGAAAGTCTCACCAAAAGCAGATCTTGCACTGATCAGAGCCATCCTCACCCCAGTAGCACAATCAATAGTGACTGACAACATGCAATCCATAGGACAAAGGTTACAATCAATTAATCCTCTCCTAGGAAAGTGCAGGCTCCACTTCACCATCTAAGTAGATGTGAATCAATCTGGGTAAACAGCCAGAAGATGAGTATATATTAGACAAGATAAATGATATTGATCATTACGTTTGTTTTGTGTTGCTGTCAGAGTCATAAAAGTCATAAAATACAGCACATTATGACATTAATACAATATGTATAATGACAACACTTGTGGCACAAAATCTTCACCAATACTACACCTTGACACCACCCTTTTTGCGGAATACAGCAAAGTAAGTGAAATGGTCAGTGCATGCAGGTAGCATCACTGGAATCCGAGGGTGAAATAATTTGTACAGAGGTTGGATTGCTTAAAGCCACTACAGATGATCAAATGTCAAACAGAGCTGGGCAATCACAAAACCAGTAATAATGAATAAACAAACAAACAACCACACTCGAAGCAGAGAGGGAAAGACAGCAATCCGATAAATACACTGGCATCACCTTTAACTTCCAGACAGGGACTTGTGTTATTTACCATAGTTCTCATCACTCCTTTTAAATTTCATCCTAGAAGCAGATAGCAAATATATGAATTATGCCAATGTAAATAAATGTAATATAAAAACAAAATGAACAACCAAGTTATATTATTAGTGTCCCTCAGAAATAATGCATCTTAAAAATAGCATATTCATGCCGCCATCATCGACGTTAAATCAGTGAAGATTTCACAAAGCATTGTAACAGTGCCAGTAGTACTGTACATTACACTGTATACTTATTTCAATATGATCAGTGCTTATCTGAATAGGATCAGTTCTTGAGACTTGTTGTCAAACACCAGCTCTAACGGACGAGACAGGAGACGGAGATGCAGAACAGTGCGGGTTATTTATTGAACGAGATAAGCAGCGATAATGAGCCAAAAG
>JAUZST010078583.1:0-20858 GCA_034779995.1 Parotocinclus haroldoi | reverse complement strand
GCCATCTCCACATCATTGCATTCAGTTTTTATTCACAATTTGTTTAGTGTCCCAACTTTTTTGGAATCCGCTTTGTAGTTAAATATGTAATCAGTTAATTAATATTAATAATGCTTGGTCCATTACATGCATTTGTTGTGATTAATAATGTAATTGGTGTGTTTTATGACCTTATTCCAATTAGCGATATAAGTTCATTAGATCACAATTACTTAAGTAAATACATTCCCCGTTAAGTTACTTAATTCGTTACTGATGATTTCGTTTACTATGTTTAATTACATGATGAAGCCACATAGTGGCGCTGTGGTCAACACTGTTGAATCACAGCTTATGAGATCCCGGATTTGTACCCATATGATTCCCTCATTGGACCCTGGACTGGACTAAGCGGGTACTTAGGTACTTAAGTCACTGGGTGGGTGAATGGTTCCTTATAGTTCCTTAATTTGTCAGAGAGTTGGCCACCAGTTCAGAAGGAACTTATGCCGTTGGTGGGATTCGGGTTCGAGTCCCACTGGTGACTTCTGGTGGTCACATGATGGTCTGAGGGAGGTGAACCACTCAGGGTATCATTCATCTGTGCTGCTACACTCAGCTGTGAACTAGGGTTAATAGCCCATATGATTGATTAATTTGTTCATAATTGATTCATTAGTATTATGAGTGGTTCATTATAGTTCACTCTAATTAAGGATCTTATCGCTTTTTTGTGGTTTCTTAGATAGGGTCACAAGTGTCCCTCGGTGTTTGAAACGTTCAGGAGAGGTGTGTGTAAGGCGCTCGCGCAGTTTACTACCGACATCAGTGATGTCATTCAGTTACTCTGGACGCACGTGCCTCCACAAAGTACTGGGGCTGTCCTCGCATTCCAGAGGAGGGGAGTGAGCGGGGAGTGAAAGCTGGAGTGAAAGAGGAGAAAAAATCGAGAATAAAATCCCCCACTAACTGACCGACCGTTCAGAGAAGGAACCGAGAGGAACCGAGAACTAGGACTCCATCCTGTACAGAAACTTCAGCACAGTAAGTCTAAAGCTATGAGACTCTCATTTATGTTTAATTAACATCTGATATTCACTTGTACCCACACACATACATTTACGTGTGAGGCTGAGCTTTATACACGTGTTTATCACTTTAATATCCAAAGATAAATTCAAAGGTAATGTTTCAAGAAAAACACTAACGTCTTTACTGGTCTAAATGCTGGTGTTTTAGATCTTTACTGGTCTAAATGCTGGTGTTTTAGATCTGTACTGGTCTAAATGCTGATGTTTTAGATCTGTACTGGTCTAAATGCTGGTGTTTTAGATCTGTACTGGTCTAAATGATGGTGTTTTAGATCTGTACTGGTCTAAATGCTGATATTTTTGAGCTGTACTGGTTTAAATGCTGGTGTTTTCAATTTGTAGTGGCCTAAATGGTCAAATTGCTGGTGTTTAAGATCTGTTCTGGTTTAAATGCTTTGAATGCTGGTATTTTAGATCTGTACTGGTCTAACCGCTAGTATTTTAGATCTGTACTGGTCTAAATGGTCTAAATACTGGTATTTTACACCTGTACTGTCTAAATGCTGGTGTTTTAGATCTGTACTGGTCTAAATGCTGGTGTTTTAGATCTGCACTGGTCTAAATGCTGGTGTTTTAGATCTGTACTGGTCTAAATGCTGGCGTTTTTGATTTGTACTGGTCTCAATGCTGGTATTTTAGATCTGTACTGGTCTAAATGGTCTAAATTCTGGTAGTACAGATCTGCACTGGTCTAAATGCTGGTAGTTTAGATCTGTACTTGTACTCATATTGAATGTGTGTGTATATATGTGTGTGTGTGAGAGAGAGAGAGATAAAGGTTAAAGGATAATGATAGTTAGTTAGCTCACACTAAAGTTATTCGTGATAAATAAATGGCTCTGATGATATTTGACCTATTAGGGTTCGTGCTATGAGGCCGCGTCTTTAAGGTTGGGACTAAATGCTTAATAGTTTCCAGCAGAATTTCGGAAAGGGATTTTACAAAACATTTAATGGGATTTGATCTATCCGATCCTCAAGCCTTTCTGATGCTATATGGTAAAATTAATTAACAACAAATAATTAAAAACAAAATATGTCACAAATGTAAATGGAATTGATGTTCTGCTGATGTTCCACAATGTCCACAATGTTTGTTCATTCCTCCTAAAAGGCCATCTCGAAAGAGTTTTGAGGTCCTAACATGGTTCTTCCTTAAAATATTTATGGATTTTCCTTTCCACTGTCGCCCCAGGTTTGCTCAGTTAGGGCTGTAGACCTGGAGATTTACAAATGTTCCGTTATAAATAGCGTTATGAGAACAAGCCCAAAAGAAGCGAATCAGGAAGAAGAAAAAGCCAAAATCAGGTGACCTTCTACAGGAATCTTAGTGTTCGTAATCTGCTCTGTGGCCTCCAGCCTTCGTCTTTCACTCCAAAATGTCTGTACACACTCCAGAGCTCTGTCCCGGGGTTCATCTAAGTGTCAGGGTTTGATGGACAGGTAAAAAAATCTTCACTGTATTCTGCATTTCAGTTTTGTACAAGTTGCAACAGATTCCATCACACCACACATTCCTCTTGGAAACCCCTACGAGTTCCACCTGCTCTTTAAGGGGCGTGCAGGACGACCCTCCTAATGTTTGACCTCCAGTAAAACGACACGCTAATGACAGTTGCGGGGGGAAACATTTAGTTCTTCAGCTCAGAGAGCGAGAGTGAATGTGGGCTTGTGTCTCAATACATTTGGCCGCATTACCTAAATGTTGCACATTATTGTTGTTGCACTACAATGCATACTGCACCTTACTCACTAATAATTGCACTAAAAAGCACATTTACCTCATTATACTTGCAATGTTATAATTGTGTAGACTTTAATTTATATGTACCAATATATTGTACTAGAGAGCCACCATCAACCGGAAACCAAATTCTTTGTGTGTGTGTGTACTTTGCGAAATGAAGCTGATTCTGATGTGGATTTGTGTTTACAGTAACGGGGTTTGAACCGGGTCTCTACAGTAAAAATATAAAGTGTTTTTCAAACCTTGTGTACTTAATGAGTTTATTAAATACTGCAGGATCAAAGGATCTGGTTGTTCTAGGGTTTGATTCACTGAGCCAGATCAGACATTTGATTCACTGAATAATTTCACTGAATAGTTTGATTGTGTTTTGTGTTTCTGCAGGTCCTGGTTGCTCCTTGTGTGTGTGTGTGAGTGTGTGTGTGTAAAGATGAAGACCCTGTGGTCGTGCCCAATGCTCCTGGCAGTGTGTGTGTTGGCTGTGTGTGTGTGTATGAGTGTGTGTGAGCCGGTGCGTCTCTCGGGTGACAAGCGTAAGCGTTACGAGGGCAGAGTGGAGGTGTTTTATAATGGCGCCTGGGGCACGGTGTGTGATGACGATTTCGACATGAACGCCGCACACGTGGTGTGTAGAGCTCTGGGCTTCCTCGGTGCCGAGTCCTGGTCCCCGTCCGCCAGATATGGCAAAGGAGAAGGTGTGTGTCTGTGTGTTGTTATTGTACCAGGTTGTACCTTAGTTGTTCATCAGCATTAGAGGGGGATATGTGTAATATGTGAATTCAAGACCTTATCCTTACTGTTTTCTTTCTTTTTTTCTTTCTTTATGTGTGTGTGAGTGTAGGTGCTATCTGGTTGGATAACGTGCACTGTACCGGACGGGAGGCGTCGCTCTCCGAGTGTGGCTCAAACGGCGTCGGAGTTTCAGACTGTAAACATTCGGAGGACGTCGGCGTCGTCTGTACGCAAAAACGCATCCAAGGATACAAATACATCCACACGGGAGATAACAACGTGGAGGTAACACACACACACACACACACACAGACACACAGACACACAGACACAGACACACAGACACACACGGCGCTCAGTACTATACCCAATGAGCTGTTTTGCTTTGATTGTTTCCTTTCCTTTAAAAGTAAACATGCATTAATAATAATAATAATAATAATAATAATAATAATAATTTGTCATGTTTTGGTATTTAATATATAATGTTTTTATTTGTATTTTGTTGTTTATTTCATTACAAAAATTTTTTCATATTTTTCTTATATTACTTTTGAGTCTTTATTCCTGTTTTAGATCTTTAACATTATTTCTTTCTAACATTATTTTTTATGTACATTTATCTTCATTTTTTATGTATTTATTGTAATTAATTTTATTAATTTCTATCATATTAGTCATATATTATATTAAACCTTCCAATATATGAGAATATATAAAATATGAGATTTTATTTCAATATTTTTTTATTGTTCATATCGTCGTTTTCTGCTGCTCTTACTTGTTTGTATTTATTTTTTTATTTATTATTGTTACTATTATTCCTTATGATTTTATCATACTTCTGTTTTGCTGATATCAGAACTACAAATTTATTATTTATCACGTTTTATGTTTTCATTTGGCCTTTTTGCTTTAGCATTAGAAGTATTTATAGTTTATAATATTTTTTTGGTCTGAGCATATTTTTATATTTAAAAAAAAAACAAATTTCCACTGAATAACATTTTTCACATTCTCACAGAACATAATTCTCGTGCTCTTCACATCTGCTGTGAATAAGGCTGATATTTAGCATAGCACTAGCTTTTCCTTAAGCTGGTACGGTTCTGACTGGGGAAAGAAATGGTTCCAGGGTGACGATTTTGAGCTTTAACCTGTGTCAAAATAACACCGATCTCCATGGTTACTGTAAATACTGAGCGGTTGGATGGGTTAAAGATACATGAGGTGGTAGTTTTGCCCCATGATATTGTGTTTATATTCGTGTGTTCCTTATTAGTAGCTGAATTTTCAAAGATTTGCCTTTTTATTAGTGTTTTAATGCAAATACTGGAGCAGCTCACATGAAGGTCAACTTCATTTAAAAAAACATCAATTTCAGTCCTGTAATTTGGGACGAGACAATTTGTTTCTACTTATGAGGTACAAAACTAAATAATGGCAGGTGATTATCATGATTTGGTTCAAAAGCAGCATCCAGGAAAGGCTGTGAGGGATTGTTTGAGGAGTAAAGATGATCAGAGGAACTCCCTCTGGTTTATTATCAAATGTTTATAAACGATGTTCCTTTAATAAAGTTCAGAAGGGATTTACTGTAGATATTTCTCGCTCTACAGACCATAATATTAATAAATGATTCGGAATCTGGAGGAATTTCAGTCCTGAAAAACTAAACTGAAGAGAGGTGATCTCTCTGCGCTCCCTCATTGATCAATATCTGATAGAAGCACATGGATAAGGGATTTTTATCAAACCTTTATCAAGCTCTACAATACAGAGTTACATTCACAAATACCACTTATAACTTTACTGTACAAAAAACAAGCCTCATGTTAACTAACTCCAGAAGCTCCGCCCACTTCTCTGGGCTCTGAGACACCTAGGATGGACAATCATCATGGAAATGGGGATTGTGCTCAGACCAGTCAGGGTTACAGAAAGATGAAAGATGACCAAAAGATGAAACCAAAAAAGGAGAATCCAGGCTGTTATGAGGAACAAGTTAAAAATCCAGGATCTATCATGGTATGGGGTCAGGTCTGGATCCTTGGTAAAGGTCATTTACACTTATGTAATGCAGCATTAATGCAGAAAAGTACACAGAGATTTTAGAGCAACATAACCTGTCTTTCCCAGGGACGTCCCTGCATTTTATAATGAGTCAGATATTTCTTTGTGGAGCGGTAGTTTAAAATATTTCAGTGATTTTCTGACACATCTATTGATAAACTGGAGATCCTCTGATCATCTTTATTGAACTTCATAGATACAGCATCTGGATCACAGTTTTGGAGTGCTCAAAGTCCTTCGTCCCATAAACTATGATGGCAAAGAACCTTGTGATGCAGTAGCTGGAATAAGGGAAGAAACTAAAGAATCTTTATGGAACCTGGATTATTTTTATGAGTTGAATTAACATCCTCTTTCATTACTTGAAGACCTCACCTGCTCCATGTGGTTCTTTAATGTGGTCTAGCTGCCCAAAGAGGCGCGATATCCCCCGTCTAACCCCGTTATTTTCCGTTTTAGTGCCCCTGCGGTTCAATGTTTATCACCAATGTTCTTGCCAAGGTTCTGTTTGTTTATCTTTGTTTACGGAACAGAACTGCTTGGTCGTAAATGCAGTGTGAACACCGGGAACACACTCCGTTCCTCTGGTTTCTTTGCCTCGCCGTTCCCAATCTTCTAAACGTCTGTGTGGTAGTTTGTGTTGGCATGGAAACAGAGAGTAGTGTCCTTTTCTGTCTCGGCGACCCCAAGGGCTAATGAGGCAACACACAGACACACACACACAAACACACACACACATATGCAGACATGCACGTACACGAGTGCTGACTGGTGGAACAGATGACATCAGAGTGAGGGAAATCCGTCTCAGACAGACCAGGAGAATCCTCAGTGGAAAATCTGTGGCTTTTATTACCCCACTGTGCTGGGTGGGGGCAGGAGGTCTAGTCACCCTTCTGAATCGCTCAACCGTCCCACACACACTCTAACAGTTCAGCCTCACTGCGAGGTTGGAAGCCGACGTTCCGCAGTTGCATACCATCCTTCTGAAGCAGGAGGGTCACATTTCAAATATGCAGACCTTCGCAGAATGGTCCCGCCATGGCAGGACGCCGTCTGGACCCGGCCAGGGCGAAGAGGAAACGTGATAAAAAAAAAATATCTCCATACTTTACTTTTTTCCACCCATCTCTCTTTTAGTCTGGAGGGATTTTCCGTTCTCGTCTATCCCACATCTCCATATGTTGGTCATTAGAGGGTCAGTCTGACTTTTTTACTGCTGGTTGCCATGGTTTCGATAGAGCTTTATGCTTGTTTATTTATACAGGTATAAGGCGTTTAACGGAATGGGCCGTTGATATATAATGTTTAAGATATGATGTATAATGTATAAAATCTAAGATGTTTGAGTCCCTTTTGTTATTTTGAACTTGGATTTTAGAGACCAAAAAAATATTTTGTAAAGTAGTGTTTAAGGTTGGTCGTGATGCCTTCAGTCTGTCCCACATGGTGAGGTTTATGGTTTATTCATTCAACAGTGCTATTGATTTCAGGTATCAACCGATATGCAAAGTTATCATCGACATCGGTATCAGTATCGGGAACTGAATAAGTCGAGTGGTACGTCCCTTTATCCTATTATAATTGCACATTTTAAAAACCCCCAGTTGTTAAAGTGAACAGACTCTCTTCCCGTGTTCCCACTGATTCCAAAGACATGAGCTAGGTTAATTGGCATCTCTAAAGTGCCCCAGCGTGTAAAGTGTATGTGTGTGTGAATGTACCCTGCGATGGACTGTCACCACTTCCAAGGCTGTTTCCCACCTTGAGGTAGGAATGATATATTAATGTTAATGTTAATTGTTAATTAATTAATTGTTAATTAATGTTAGAACATCAGGGGATGGATAGGACACCCCGAAGGTCTCGCAGTAGTGTCCTCGGGACAGTGTCACTCTGGTTGTCCATAGGGTCATGATCTTCTAGAGCTAGAGAGAGAGGGCTGAAACATTCTGAGCATACTTCGTCTGGACTGAATGCACAAACGTTCTCCTTCTTAACTCGGTGACTCAAACATGTGCTACACAAACACCGTCCTGTCTCCCACCCCTGTAACACTCGTCCCTTCTCACAGACACACACACACACACACGCACACAGTGCGCTTTATTCCAGTTCCGGACCTGTTTGCGTTTCCGTCTCCCGGGCGTCGCTCGAGCTCTGCCAAACACTTGGACTTGTTGAGCTGTGTGTGAGCAGACAGAGGGGCTCGGGGGGTGTTTGTGGGGTGAGGGGTTTTACCAGGTCACTCCCTACTCACACACACTGCTAGATCATTTATTTTTTCATAAATCCCACCTGCGCTCGATCCACATCACTTAGATTTTTATTCACGACAGATTCTTGCCTCTGAGGAGAATAAATCTAAATTAAATAATAAAATAAAAAACCTGTCCGTCATAAATTCCTACAACTGGAGCTTCACTGATTTTTCTACACCTGCAAATGTTTGCTAAATCAAACACAGGTTTTTGTGCTTTGTTTTTTTTTTTCAGAGGAAGAATTAATTCAAGCAATTCCTGTATAATAACGATGAATGATGAGACGTTATTTTATTCGTCATTTAGTCATTTAGTTATCAGGAGATGATGTGCCTCCAATAATGCTTTGAGACAATGCTCTGTTGTAAAAAGCGCTATAGAAATACATTTGAATTGAATTGAATTTGGCCTCGTCTTTTGGGTTTATTCAATCTATTAATTTCAATTTCTATTACATTTATTAAAGTTTGGCAATTTATTCATTCTTGCTTCAAGTTCAGCTCCTGTTTCAGCTCCTGAAATTAAAAGGATAATATAAGATCTGAGCAGCCAATTGAAAATTTTTGTTGGTTTCTTTTTCCGGGGGCTTTTTTTAGATTGAGGGAATCAGGCAACCCTGTACTAGATGCTGTTGTAGCTTGGTTGATGTGTTTAAAGACTTTTTTGTGTAATTTCCTTGTGTTTGTGTAAAGCTTGTTTAACAGAGCACGGGACGTTTTTCGTGCCCTTTACCCGGATGACGGTAGGGTAATCCGAGCTCGAGTGTATGAGTACATGATGTGATTTTTTTTTTTCAAACAATGAAAATAAGACGTTATTTTATTCGCCTTCTGTTTGCTTTTGTGAATTACGGATTAGAAGCAGAGCTGAAGGCCAGCGATTCAGATGTTTTTTTGGTTTGGTGTTCTGGACAGATGGTACAATGTCTGTGTTTGACATTTCGAGGGAAGATTCGTACCGTGTGTAACCTGATCTGCTCTGCCTTCTCCACACAGAGGAGGTCAGATTTCATGAAGTTCTGAGAAAAAGCCGAGTCAGGCTGAGAGAGAAGGAATGTCTTCCACAAAAACTACTGCTGGAGGACTGTGTCTCTTGGGTGGAAATGGATCAGGAAAAGAACATTTTCACACAGCGATGCGCGTGTGTGTGTGAAGCTTTATGGAAATCCGCACTACTCACTATGACACTAGAGATTAAACAGAGATCCCACACTTTTCCAAACATCTGGATTCTTATAGACTGAGTGTGTGCATGTGTGCATGTGTGTGTAACAGACAGTGAGTCTGCTGTTTTGGACTCGTTTTATCTGAGATGTTCTGGATGATTTTTAGAATCGTATAGGGAGAGTGGAGATTTCTCCTGATGGATCACAGATGCTGTCGCGCGCACACACAGACACACACACACACATTCATAGGATGAATCATCAGCAACAGTACACCTCCACTTCCCAAAATCTATTTACCCAAATTTCAAATAAGATGGAAAATCTTTTTTTTATATCAAGCTAAGATTAATTATCAAGATTATTAATTATTTCAGATTTCAGATCTGCCAGTAATGCTGTTTAACGTCCGATCAGCGTCCCTTCATTTTAAGAACCGACTTCTAAATTCGATCTAAATTATAATAAGAATTAAAAAGATGTTTTTAATTCAGTGGTGCAGATTCACAAACAGAGGCCGGCGTTTAGGAGTGGAGATCCTGGGTCACGGTTGCCAGGTCTGCTTAATCTACAAAAATCAGGCCTTGCAAACATTGGTTGTTGTGAGCTGCGGGTTTTATTTCTGAAGTGTAGTCGCTTATTTTGGCTCTTTGACCCAGTCACTCTCTCCAGTATGTTGAATCTCTAAAGATAAAGGGGAAATCAATTATCATGATTCCTTTATTAACTGATCACGTAGTCTCTCGCTTCTTTCGTGTTTGTTTCTGCAGACCTGTCTGCTTGTTTATCTCATGGGATCTGGCAACCCTGATTCGTAGATGTTTAGCTCCAGTTTCAACTAGAGATGGTTTTAACTCGGTTGATGTGTTTATAGAACCTGTTGCGAAACTTAAGACCTGTTCACACAGAGTACAATGTTTTAACATAGCTGTGTGTTTTTTGTCTAAACCCTCTGAAAACTCCCTGTCCGATTTTTCTTGTTTTCATTTCTCTTCTCTTAATGTGTTGGAGACTTCTTTGTGTTCTTCACATCATCAACTTAAAAAACAAAGTGCTGACGAGTTCAGGAAGTTTTCTTATATAGTTTAATATCATTAACATCATTCTCCATCCTTTCAGCTTTACTAAACCTGAGTTACTTTAATAAATGAATATCCATGTTTTTATGATCAGCCTGTTGCTCGTCCTATAATAAGCACTCATCAGCTGTT
This sequence comes from Parotocinclus haroldoi, assembly GCA_034779995.1. NCBI lineage: Eukaryota > Metazoa > Chordata > Actinopteri > Siluriformes > Loricariidae > Parotocinclus > Parotocinclus haroldoi. Next base: position 10,599 of record JAUZST010078583.1, on the reverse strand, counting down.
CTGCCTGGCAACTGAGCTCTGATTGGTCGACCTGGCCTGATATTTTAACAATGCAGAAATTAGAACAGATTTTCCTTGTTAACTGTGTTTCTTGAGACATGGCATGCCTTGCCCCGTGTGTGTGTGTGTGTGGGGGGGGGGGCAGTAATGGGGATATTCATTACATAGTTGATAAATAATAACTAATGAATAACAATTAGTAAATATCCCGTTTTTGTTCCACTAAGCTCTTTTTGTAGTACGTGATTCACAAGAGCAACGATGCTAACACAGTAACGCACACACACACACACACACACACACACTCACACACACACACACACTCACACACACTATAGTGTATTTTGGCTGTATGGTGGAATGTTAGTGGTGTGTCAGTATTGTGACTTGAGCGAGTGTATGAAGCGAGAGTGGAGAGAGGCGGGGGTCGGCAGGAACAGGGGAATGTCTGGATTAAAAACCACAGACACACAGACTCACTACAGACCCCTGCATGTTCCCACACAGGTAGAGAACGTTTATGGCATGTACTCTAAAGGTACAAGTTTCCTATAAATCTGGACATGCTGGTATGTGATTGGCCAGTGGAGGTTATGACATCAAATCTCTCCTGTCAGCACTTAGCCATGCCACCTAACACACAGATTGAATTATGAAAAAGTATTTAGGAGGAGTGGAAGGAGTTCTTTGATGTCTGGGTTTTTTTATTCAAACTTTGCTGATTTTGTTTTTCTTTTCACTTCTGACTCGAGATTAAAGGTGAAACTGTTTTGCTGCTTCTCTGTTTTCACTCCAAACACTGGGAATAACCAGAGATGGATCAAACACGGGTGTTAAAAGAGTTAGAAACCAGGCTTGTGTGTGTGTGTTTGTATGTGTGTGGGTCTGATCTGGATTGAGACAGCGGTCAGTGTGTTATTAATATGGACCTAATATGGAAGATCATAATTATATCAGAAATCAATTGGTGCGATGTTTCTGCAAGGGATCAATAAAACTTAAAACAAAAGGCGTTATAACGTTTGGTTCTTCTTTGATTTCTTCTCTATGTTTATTTTGTAAAACATCTAGTATAAAAGCAATAGAACACTTTAGGGCGTGTCTTATCGTGAATAACACCATGCCTATAATGGTCTATGGCACACACCTTCAATTTGTGAATAAATCACAGGCGATATTTGATCATGTTAACTCTCTCTGTCTTTTTCTGTCTCTGTCTCTGTCTCTGTCTCTGTCTCTCTCTGTATCTGTCCTCGTCTCTCTCGCCCTCTCTCTCTCTCTCTCTCTCTCTCTCTCTCTCTCTCTGTGTCTTGCTCTCTCTGTCGCTCTGTGTCTCTCTCTCCCTCTCTCTCTCTCTCTCTCTCTCTCTGTGTCTTGCTCTCTCTGTCGCTCTGTGTCTCTCTCTTTCTGTTTTTCTTTCAGACACTGGACATGCGAGTCGAAGACGTACGTATCAGAGCGACGTATTCTCAGCGCAAGCGTGTCCCCATCACTGAGGGCTTTGTGGAAGTGAAAGATTATGGGAAATGGAGGCAGATCTGTGATGAGAGCTGGAATCAGATGAACAGCCGTGTGGTTTGTGGGATGTTTGGCTTCCCCGGAGTTAAAGGCTTCAACGCTAAAGCTTACAGGTGAGCTTAAAGATGATTATTATTCTAAATAACGATCAGTGTGGGATGCAAACTGGCCTTCCTATCCTGCAGCGGGTCAGGTGAGGTCTGAGGCAAGTTTCAAGTTGGAGCATCGTCATGACTGCCTTTGCTGGCACGCCCAAAGGCTCTCGCTGTTGGGCCATGACTTTCAAGGTGTTGTCCCAGTAAAGGTTCTCACTGTTGGGTCCTGACTACCAGGGTGTTGTCCCAGTATAGGCTCTTGTTGTCAGATCCAAAGTGTCTGGTTGTTGGCCTCTCATTGTCAGCTTGTGACTGTCAGGGTGCTGGCTTGGCGTCGCCTCTCACTATTGGATCCAGACTTTAAGGCTGTTGGCCCGATAAAGGCTCTCAGTGCTAAGACCCGACTGTCCAGTTGTGGACCTGGTCAATTGGTTCAACACCTATCCCAGAGAAGGCATAAACCTACCCAAGTTGAGACAGAAGTCATTTTCAGGGTCTGCAAATATTTAGAATAATGTTCCGAATTACGTACTGTGTGTGTTTGTGTGTGTGTGTGTGGATACAGAGAGGGATTTATGAATGTAATTTTTGTGGATGTAATTTTAGTCGGAGACAACTTTTAACAGACCCACATAGTGTGTTTGTGAGAGACACACCCCTCCCTCCTGTAACACCTCTTACTGTTCATTGTGCTCCAGTGGCGTCACATCTGAACCCAAAATCCAGTGCACTGAGGACATCCCATAATGCACTGCAACAGGACAGGGCCTTAATGATGTAATGCTGCAGGTACTGCATACCCAAAACCTGTCTAAATCTGAGAAGGAGTAATTTCTTATTGACTCTGTGTTATGACTAAGTGATTCACTGATTCAATCCCTGACTGCCTAAATAAGTCCTTTTATAAGTGATTCATTTTTGTCACTAAATGGTTAACTGATTCAATCCCTGACTGTTTAAATGACTAATTGAAATTGACTCGCTTATTGAAACTCTGACTGTCCTTTAGAACTGATTAATTTTTGTCACCAAATTATTCACTAATTCAAACCCTGACTGTCTAAATGAGTCATTTAGAAGCTATTCATAATTGTTACTAAATGCCTCAATGCTTCAAACCCTGACTGTCTAAATGAGTTCTTTAGAAGTGATTCATTTTTGTCACTAAATGACTCGCCGATTAAACCCTGACTGCCTAAATGACTAATTGAGGAGTGATTCATTCTGGTCACCAAATGACTCGCTGATTCAAACCCTGACTGTCTAAATGAATAATTTAGCAGTGATTCTTTCTTGTCATGAAATGACTCGCTGATTCAAACCCTAGCTAAATGAGACCAGCGATTATTTTGTGTCAGCTCTTAGCTGTGATTATTTCTTGTTGACTCCTATATATGGCTCAGTGATTCACTGATTCAAACACTAAATGAGAAGAATGATTCTTTCTTGTTGACTCTTAATTATGACTCAGTCATTTGCTGATTCAAACACTAAATGAGAAGAGTGATTGTTTCTCGTTCTGTTCTTAATTAGGACTAAATGAAGCACTGATTTAAAAACTAACGGTATAAATGAAAGAGGAGCAATTCTTTCTCATCACTAAATGATTAACTGCTACAAACTCCTTCTAAACAAGAGAGGAGTTATTCTTTTTTGTCATAATGATTCAGTGATTCAGACACTAGCCAAATGAGAGGTTCAGCTGACTCGAATGTTAATTTTATGGATAAGACATTCTGGATCTGGTTCTTGTTGCTAAACGAGCAGCAGGCTGTCAGGGTTTTACAGATTTGAGCTAAAGTTTTGGCACCACTGATGTACGGGGCAGATGGAAATGATCGGCTGCTGTTATTTTTGTACTTACTCGCAGCTTGAGTCTGTTTCCTGTTCGTGTCTTTTTGTTTTCTTCTGATTGAGTAGACTTTGAGTCGGTCCTGTTGTGCTGTTGTGTTTATAGTCTGTGTGTGTTTATTAAAGAGTTGTGTCTCTACACTTTGTGTTTCCTGTTTGTCCCGATTACCCAATCTTGTTTTTAAGAGTTTCAGAGCCTGTTTTTCTGATTTCAGACCCTCCCGATCTGACCCTCTCCAACCTGAAATGTAACTGAAAGCTCACCTTGCCAGAAGCGGGATACGAACCCGAAACAAAAGACACATAGCTGTTCAGATTTCTGGAGGGGAAGAAATCAGTTGTTTACAATCAGATTTAAAACTAAAACCAAACTCTCTGCAGGCTGTTGGCACAGCGCAGGAAGAAGAACTACTTTGATTTTCTGGTGAACTGCACAGGAAATGAAGCCAACCTGACCGAATGCAGACTGGGCAAAGCGCTAAAGCCAGAGAAGCATCATAATGCGACCTGTGCCCATGGGATGCCCGCTGTCATCAGCTGCGTTCCTGGAAGAGCCTTTGCGCCAACACAGTCTTCGGGATTCAGCAAGGCCTACAGACCAGAGGTATACACACACACACACACACACACACACACACACACACACACACACACACACAAACAAGTTTTGAAATAATTTCCTAAACCAACAGCAGACGGTTCCTGATACAAACATAGCAAAGAGGCTGTTTTTAATTGATTCAACATTGACTGAAACAAGAATTCTATCGAAGCTCTTAGTTCCCTGAGAGCTTATGAAGCGATTTTCAGTAACATCTGGTTTTTGGGAAGTGTTTGCAGAGCAGTGCATCTTCTCCACGTCGTGTGTGTGTGCTCATAGAATCGGACTATTCATAATCTCTGCTTCACCAGGCCAATTTCATGCCATTTTGCCAATGAATCGGCTCCATTTTTGGACCTTAAAAGCCATAGCGGTTCAGGTCCGGTGGAACGATGGGGGTACGTTAAATCAAGGAGCTCGAGGATTGTGTAACTCCTGCAGAGCAAGCATTAAGAAGAATGCAAACATTTGAGTTGGTGTTTATTTAGCTGTCTCACCTCCAACCAGATCCTTCCATGTGGAACATGTTTCTAAAGAGCGAGACGGTGCTGAATAAACACGGCTTAATGGCGCTCAGTTACGGAAATGAAAGGGAAGGTTTTTTTTTTTGTTTTTTTTAAAAAGCAGTGCAAATTCCATTCATAAAATCCAATAGATCTAAAGAACTAAGAACGTGGTTCTAAAACATGTGACATGCCCTCCCTCCGCGATGTTCCACCATCAACTGTTATTCAAAAAAAGGAAGCACAAACCAGGTTCAATTGCGGGGGCACCCACTGCTGAGGCAGGGGTGTGGTACCTAAAAGATTCCAACCAAGCAGCGATCTGACACTGCCCCCAATAACTGCAGAGTTCCAAAGCTCCTCCGGAAAATGCACATCAGGACTGCATCGTGCTGCATGGGTATAACTAATGACATCATCAAGAAACAAGGGAGTGGTGTAAAGCAAAGCAACAATGGATTCTGGAGAATGGAGGAAGAAAAAAAACACTAAGAAATAACAAACTAAGAAATACTATAATATATACTATATATTTTATTGTATATATAGTATATATATTATAGCATATTATATATATCATAGCATATATATATATATATATATATATATATATTATATATACATATAATATACTATAATTGGAATAATGCGGAGGGAAAGGAAGAAAAAAATTAATGAACGCTAAAGAGAAAAGAATGACAAAGACAGGAAGGAAGAAGGAAAGAAAGAAAGAAGGAAGGAGAGTAAGAAGGAACGTACTGCTCACAAAATTCAAAATGAAGTATCTCCTATCTTTTATAAGCAAAAAGAAAGAACGAATGAACAAGGAATCAAAGAAAGAAAGAAGGAAGGAAGAAAGAAAGGAAGAAAAGAAAGAAAGTAGTAAAACGAAAAGAACTACAAAGACAGGAAGGAAGAAAGAAAAAAAATAAAGAAAGATAAATATTAATATTAGTCAAATATGGGGGTGTCCCAATACTTTTAGTCAATCTAAATGCAGTTACTAATTCCCCCCCCCCCCCCCCCCCCAGCAACCCCTGGTACGTCTGCGCGGTGGAGCGAGGGTGGGCGAGGGGCGAGTGGAGGTGCTGAAGAATGGAGTTTGGGGAACTGTATGCGACGACAACTGGGATCTGAAAGCTGCAAGCGTGGTGTGTCGAGAGCTGGGCTACGGTACGGCTAAGGAAGCCCTAACCGGGGCACGGATGGGGCAAGGTGTGTAACCCACACACACACACACACACTAAACAGCTGTGTGGCCATAATGTTTTTTCAGTTTTAGGTTTTTTCCTTATACATCTCAGGAGGTTTCACGTCTGTGTTTGCGTGTGTGCGTGCGTGTGTGTGTGCTGTGTGTGTGTTTAGGAATGGGCCCCGTACACATGAACCAGGTGGAGTGTTCGGGTTTTGAGAAGTCTCTGACCCAGTGCTTCTTTAATAAGGAAGCTCTGGACTGCAGCCACGAGGAGGATGCTGCTGTCAGGTGCCACGTTCCTGCCATGGGCTTCCAGAAGCAGGTGAGGGTGCCAAGGCTTACCCACAAAACTAGAACCAACAGCTCCATAGTGATTCTGAAACACAAGCAGTCAGAAACACAAACACGGAGTAGGGATGATGAGTGTAACGTGTTTCTGTGGTGACTTGGTCTGGTTGCAAAACGTTGCAGTAAGAAGTGGTAAGTGGGTGGCACAACGGGCATAACTTATCACTGCTGTACTGAGTTTTGTCAGTGAGAAATGGGGAAGGTCAGATATGTAAGGTGCTACAGAGACAGTAATGGCCAAACTTTGTGGAGGAATAAAAAGGAAACAGTGATTTCCAACATGTAGAAAAGGTGTGGTTGCACAGTGACTAAAGCACTGGACTGGGGGTTAGAAGACAGACAGACAGAAAAAAACAAAAGAATGAACGAAAAAAGAAAAAGCAGGACTTAATGCTAAAGAGGAGAAAGAAGAAAAAAAATTAAATGTTAAAAAGAAAAGAAACAAATAAGGAAGTAAAGAAAAAAGTAATAAATGCTAGAAAACAATGAATGAATTAAAGAATTAAAGAAAAAAGTAATTAATGCTAACAAGAAAAGAAAGAAAAAATGCTAAAGATGAATGAAAGAATAGATGAACGAAATGCATAAATAATGCTAAAAAGAATTGACAAAAACAGAACAAAAGAGAAAATAAAGAAAGCAATGGATGCTAAAGAGAAAAGCGTGACAGAAGGAAAAATTAAAGATTGTTAAGGAAATGAAAGTGATGGCTGCTAGAAAAGAGAAAGAAAGAAAGAAAAAGACAAATAAATAAATAAATAAGGAATAAGAAATAAGGAAGGATAACATAAATAAAAGAGAAAGAGAAAGAAATAAATGAAAAAGGATACAAAGTGTTGAGTGCTAACAAGACAAAAAAGAAATAAAGAAAAGAAGACAGAAAGAATGCAAGAAATGCATAAATAATAAATGAATGAAAGAAATGAGTGCTAAAGAGAAAAGAGAGACAAAAAAGTAAAGATGGGAGAAAGAAACAAGTGATGACAATTCAGTAAAGAATAAAATAAATAAAAGAAAGAAAGACAGAAAAAAACAGAAAAGCTAAATAGAAAAGAGAGACAGAAAGAGATAAGAAAATAAATATTAAAGAGAAAAGAAAGAAAGAAAGAAAGAAAAAGTAAAGAATGTTAAGGAAATGAAAGTGATGACTGCTAGAAAATAAGAAAATATTGATGACTGAAAGAAAAAGACAGAAATGATAAAGAAAAAAGAAAGAAATGCTAAGTAATGCATGCTAAAAAGGTAAAGAAAGAAAGAAAGAAAAAAACGAAAGAAAGGAGAAATAAAGTGCTGAACGCTAAGAAGAGGGTAAAAAAAGAAATAAACAAAAAAGAAAGAAATTCTAAGGAGAAATGAAAGGACTGGAAAAAATTGCTGCTCCAGACCCCGGCATGACCTTAACCAGAAAAAAACACAACAAAAAAAAACATTACATCAGATCCCCAGAGCTTTGATTTGCATGTTCTCCATGTTCCTACATGCAGAAAAGGTGTGGTAGCACAGCGACTAAAGCACTGGACTGGAGATTAGAAGGTACAGGCAATTCTAGGCATTGCCACTATTGGCCTGCCAAGGGAGGAAAGAAGGCATATGAAAGAAAGAAAGAATGATCGGATCCCCAAAGCTGATTTGCATGTTCTCCCTGTTCGACTCCCAAGGTTCCACTTTAAAAAAAATCTATAAAGTAACCAGTAAAGTCTGGATCTGTACTGATTCTGTTTTGCTGCTTTTGTATCAAAGCTTTGAAATGTACCTGCAGATTTCTGGAATCGATTTTCGTTGCAACCGACCCAAATCGGTCTGAGACCTAACAACTTGTTTTCCACTTTTCTCGCTATTTCCACACGCAGCACCTGAAAAACAGGCGTGTAAAACCACAGTAACGTACGGCAAAAGCTTAAAACTGTCTGAATGCAGTGACTGTTCTGTACCTGCCAAACCGTCAAACCAAACAGGAGATCAAGACGGCACCAAATCATTTATCTCTAAAGTTCTGAAGCCACTCTAAGGGTCTGAGATTTTGGGACAGAGCCTCTGTTGGTGGATGTGAGTCATTTTTTGGACGTTTATCCCAATCCCAGTGGGTTCAACAATTTTCTGTTTACCTTTATTCAACTTTTCCGCATTATCACACACTTCAGCTCTAAACAGGCAAACATGAACCCTGATTTCCCGCCGTCGTGGGCTACCACATGAATCCTCTCCACCCGCCGAGCCCCTTGTTTACCTTCCCTGATTAGATATCTGCTATTTTCGACTTCTGCGTCGGGCCGCCGCGAGCATGGAGCGAAAGCAGACGGGATTATCTATACCTGGTTGTGTGTTTGGTTTTGGTTTTGGTTCTTGCCTTATTTATGGGTCATGTTGTTTTCGTCTAGATCTTTGTGGTCGTGACTCATCTTAATGCGTTTTGGAAAGAGTGGCTTTGATCCTGTTCCCCTGTTCACACCGGGGGGTGGGGGAGGACTGGCAGGGAAGTGGTTTCCCCAAAATTACCCCTCCTGAACGTCTCAAGTCACTACAGGAGCACACACACGGAGGGGTGTTAGAATTTGGGGGATTTTGTTGGTACATAGATAAGTGTAAAAGATATAAACTCACCCCGTGTTCCTTCAGCTTCTGTAATACTACCATTAGTCCTGATTGGAGTTAATAGAAGTGTAATTGGTGTGTTTACTCCCGCACAGCTGCGTCTGACTGGAGGCAGGAACCCGTACGAGGGTCGGGTGGAGGTCCTGGTGCAGAGAAACGGCTCCATGGTTTGGGGGGCAGTGTGCAGTGAGAGCTGGGGCATCATGGAGGCCATGGTGGTGTGCAAACAGCTTGAGCTCGGCTTTGCTAATCACGCTTATCAGGTAAGAACCAGACCAGAAGATGCTGAAGGAAGGATGGATAGGTGGATGGATGAGTGGATGGATGAGTGGATGGATGGACGGAAGGACGGACGGATGGACGGATGGATGGACGGATGGACGGATGGATGGATGGAGGGATGGGTAGATGGATGGATGGATTCATCTTAGTCTTTGTCTTACGAACACCAGACCTGATGTTGCGCATTTGAACAGGTTCTTGCGTCTTGGAAACGTTTTCAGAGAATGTTCGACTGCCGTTTGTACTACAGTCAATATGCCTAGATAGGCGGGGCTTGTGCAAGACTTTTTAGTGGTGATATGGTGAAGGTATCCTCACCCCCATGTTCTCAGTTTGTAGGTATTGCTGCCAGCGCAGGCCAAACCAGTATAATCTGGGTTCAAATGTATTAAAACAAAACACAGGCTTAAAAATTATTTGAAAACTGAATGTCCAGTCATATTTTGGTTCTGGTGCATTTTAAGTGGGTGTATGTACAATAAAACGGTTTATTTTTTACCCTTGTCACCCTCTCGTCCTGTATTTGGGGGCTCGTCCCGTTTATGAGTTGCAATAAATAACCTTATAATAAGAGCTGCTCTGGAGAGGAATCGAACATAATGAGATAATCCTGTGTGCAATTATTTTAAACCAGCTTTGGCTCTGTGTGTGTGTGTGTGTGTGTGTGTGTGTGTGTGTGGAGTTTATGAGTGGAAACTGGAGCGCTCCGTCAGTGCTTATTCTTATAATTGTGTAACATTCACCACAATGTTAATAACATGCTCCAGAGGATTACAGATGAGTCAGGAACGAGGACAACACACACACACACACACACACACACACACACACACACACACACACAGGCAGTAGGGGCCTGTCACGTGTACGTGTGGCATGCTGGTTAGCTCATGCTGAGTGTGTGCATTTGGAATATGGTTCGAATAAGACATTAAGGGAGATTTGTTTCTGAAGTGCGATTAACAGTGAGAGACGCGAGAGCATGAGAAAGCATGAGAAGGGGACACACTCGTGTAGCTTGAGGGAGATCCAGAGATCCAGGGCAATGAATCGAAAGTGAGGGAGAAAGAGGTGATACGCGAGAGGCATTAAGGGCGAGAGAGCAAGAGGATAAGGAAGTGAGTGGACGGAGAAGTTCAACAGATGGAAAAACTGATTTGTACATCTTCACATGTACACACTGCATGATGGAGTGTGACTCACACACATATACACATGATAAACAGATGCACACATAAACAGACACATGGGAGAACTGGAGAAGAACAATCTCTCATGGACCGAGTTTGTATATAAACACTTATGTGCACACATCTGTTTTACACGCACACACACACACACACACACGTTTTGTTGATTTTCCTAATGAGAAATAGTTACATAACCTTTACGTGACCCTGGGCTGCAAAACAGCCTTTTATTTTTGCATTTTATTTGCTTTGTTAATTGGCTTGTGCAGTTGCGTTTACGATTGTGTTCGATTCTTTGATTGTTTGTGTTGTGTTCCGAGAAGATTAACAGACCACGCTTGACCCCTGTACGTACACACACACACACACACACACACACACACACACACACACACACACACACACACACACACACACACACACA